>JAVVLW010000070.1:0-101968 GCA_034401795.1 Chaetoderma sp. LZ-2023a | reverse complement strand
AGCAACAACGCTCGCTAACTGGTCCCATCAGGCTACGGGATCATATTCAGTATTTTAAAGATTCATTTGGAACGAGATTACATTATAGAGTACCTTAAGTTATTTGTAGAACACAGGACTTGAATAATTTTGTGTCCCTCTCTTCCTGTGATAGCACTTTGAAAGAAAGCGCACACCAGGCAGTCTTTGACGAACTGTGTCAGAGGGCTTATCTGAGTTAAATATCACTGATGTCTAATGCTGCATATGCAGTGCATTAAGATCAATCTATGGACAGTAACATCATTATTTTTAAGTTCATGGCCTCCAGAGCCCTTGGTCTCCAAAATCATTTCTCTTTTCCAACTGCCCTGTATTAACCCACCTTTACTGACAAATTCTTAAGCTCCTAATGAGATCGTTATTGACAGGATTATAATGTCGATTCCGAACAGAAATATACTGAAAATTATTGTTGACTAGGGTATCAACAACATCCAGCCAAATTGTTTTTTTAAAGTCAGCCAAATCGTTTTAGGTTTCTTTGATAACTGTTCTGAAAATAGAATGAAATAGACTGTGACACTGTCATGAAAAGAATGAATGAGACCAATGATAGGGGTTGCGGCTCACAAACCACAGTGGGGGTGGGGGAGGTGATAATTACCCTGCATAAAAAGGCTAACATTTCAATTTCGCACTGATCTCAACACAATTATTTATCCAATGATCGATTTAAAAGCGCATTTATTTCTGAAGATAGTTGTGCGGAGAACCAACTTAATGTTTTGAAAGCACGTTGACTGAACGTTGTTGCTACCTAAGGAAACAATTACGTTCAGTCAAATTGTTTTTAAATAATGAGCCAAGGCATTTCCAGAACGTTAGGATGCATTGAGCAGGGTTAAATAGATAATCGGAGTGATATCAATAAAACTCCAAATGCAAAATTAACCCGTTTCCTTCTAGCAGGGCTGAAGAAACTAGTGAAATTATGCAGTGATCCATCACTGCTTGTATGTATTGAAACAAGACTGGATTTTTGTGAGAAATCTTTTAGCCTGCTTGGCAATTATCATATTATGTTTGTTGAAACCTGTTGCTATTTAGGGTAGCAGCAACTTTCAGTCATGAGTATTTATCTGTAGGGAACTGAAATATTTAATGTGAGGATTGTCCGAGTTTGTTTACATTTCTATCAGCGTATATAACTAGTTGTTGCTTCACCGCCCATTCGCTCACCACCCACCCACCCCCGTATGTAATGCTATTTTGTTACATGTAATGAAACCACTCTATTCTGCTTCAAAATAAAATAGCCATTATGGAGTTTGTTTTGACAATTATGTTGCTGGAATGAGTTGATAAATTGTTGCTATCAATTCAGTCACATTGGCCGGAATTCAACAAGGATGTTTAAACCAGGATTAGCCTAAACCGGGTAACAAATCACAAAGTGATTGCGATGTTAGTTTTATAGATTGGGCGATGTCTCAAACTTTTCCTTGTTTGAGAGCTAGGTCACGTCCCGTGCAAGAGGTGTGGCCTAAATTAAGTTTTAAATAATTGTCCTTGTTCTATGTCTATTCAGCGCCATGCCCAATTTGGCCGGGTTGTAGCATAAGCGCTGAGGCTGATATTCCGCCACGCTTGGACAGTCTATATTAGTGAGAGAACTCAAAGCCGATGGTACGATTTTGTCCCAATTGCGCCGTAGATTGGAATTTATATAGTCAATGATAGTAATTAATTATTTACCTATGATCATTCCGTTGCTGAATTATGTTGCAAAAACTTACCCCAAAACACCGGCATTATTTTAGAGGTCCAATCTGTGCTGTTTAAAGGGTGGGGCATATATCATGACATTTTAAATACGCAAGGCTGTTCATTTTAACGTTGCGAGATCATACACATATATTAACTTATTAGCTGATGTTGCTGCATGCATTTTGCACTCGGTACCATTCCATCTGGTGTCCATCATACAATAGGATCACATTATACTATAATACAGAGAGGGGGTGGCATTGAGGGCGGGCGGGAGAGGATGGCGGGAGCGAGGGAAGGATTGAGGGAAGGGAGAAGCGGAGGAGAGGGAGACGGATGGGAGAGAGGGTGGAGAGAGAGAGAGAGAGAGGGAGAGAGAGAGAGAGGATAATGTTTCAAAAATAGTCTTCTCTTGGTATGCAAACGGACATTTTCCAAGACTACCGCAGAAGCCGTTTTGGCCAGCTTAAGTGTTAAAGAGTTAGCTAGATAGATAGATTTATTACACAATAGGCAATTGGCCTTTGAGTGAATACAATGTTATTTATTATGCATTGTATGGCGGACAAATTATTTGCATTGTGTCCACACAGATGTCACAACCCCCTCCTCCGACCCCCACCCCAACCCCTGAACACACACTTGCTGTGCGCGCGTGCTTTGTATGTGGATAGCTATTACAAATGTAGTGGAAAAAGTACTATATTATATGCTGACATTTACACCTTTATTGGGCAAGTTTAGTCAATGAAAACATTGTTATTGAAGGCAGTAACGGCGTTCACTAAAAAATAGATGCTGATGTATGTTGATGGTGGTTTTTAAGTATTAGCGGCCACTTGACCTTTATATGACCTGCATATGACCACCTATCTAAGGGGACCACTTGAGTTGTGGCTCTAAAAACGGATTGCTATTCCTGTATAGGACCACCCATCTAAGCGATTATTTAGCCTAATGCATAGGACTACCTATCTAAGGTAGACCACTTGAGTTTTATTGATAACCACCATGCATATATACGGTTGAAACGAGTGGGAGGGAGGTGGAGGGGAGAGAGGGGGGGGGGTGAAGGGGGCAGGTAGTTGAAGTGACGGGGGAGATAGATCAACTATGTGATGATATAGAATATATCATTATGTTCCAGCCCTAATACGTCTGTTTTTGTTGCAACGGTCATGTTATAAAGCTATGAAATACTAAACGATATCTGTTGCGTGCTGCTATTGCTGCTAGTTGATGAAAAATTAATACAGTTACATAACGCATAGCGACATTTGAACACGAAACTTGCATAAATTCTGGGAATATTGGGATAAATCACTATGTTTCAGCCTTAATAACTTTGCAACGACCAGTAGCAAGAGGTTTCTGTTGCAAGGGTCGTATTCAGAGGTTTACACATACTAAGACATCTGTGATATGTGTTACAATTGTTACTAGTTCCAGAATTATTAATACGATTCCACCCATGCAACAGAAAGCTGTTGCTAGTGGCCGTTGAAACATTATTAATGCTGGAACATAGCGATCCTTTCCTTAATTTCCGCTAATTTATACAAGTTTCAGGTTCCAAGCACGCTATGTTCATAGATTATGAAATACTAAAATACTCGAGTTTTGCGTTGCTATTTCTATTAATTGTTTAATTATTAATACCCTTGCATAGTGCAGTTGAATGTGATACTTGTAAAAAAAATACAGGAAAATATTGAATATTATGGAAGTGCACCATATGAATTTTATTGATGGCGATTCTCAAAAACACTGCTCTTAGAGACAGTAACCATTTTCGTTAAGACAGAGATGCTGATGTATGATGACGGTGGTTCTCAGTGATTAGCGCTCAATTACATTCTATGACCAGCTCTGTAAGTGAACCGCTTGAGTGGTGGTTCTCAAACCCATTGCTATTACAGTATAGGACCATACATCTACGCACTTAATTAGCCTACTGCATTAGAATGCCTATCTAAGGTGGACCACTTGAGTCTTATTGGTGATGCTTCTAAAAACATTGCTATTTGTGGTTATTGTGAAACCTGTGGCATCTTAAACCACAGGTATGACAGGTCGTAACAGACCACCTTTAGAAACATTTTAATGTAATTAATTAACCTACTATTATCTTCCCAAAACAGGGAAATCATAACATTAGCAAACTAACTTCCATGATTTATATGCACAGCACACCATTGGATAAGTTATGGGAGACCTATCAGAACTATCTTGATAACAAGGGTGATCAATCTGGCCAGAGTAATTCAGCTAAACAATTAAGGTTTACCTCACTTTTTAGCGAAAAATACGACCGTGACCTATAACATAAATGATAGAAATTGTGATTAAAATGTTATCTTTAATAGGCCTACGTTCGAAACATACGAGGATGATATATTTAAGAGTTCCAATCATGGCCACTCACGAATGCAACTCAAGCTAACTAAAGGTGGCTCAATAGCTATTATGAGTAATGAACTGGATTTGCTACTGTAAATGCTCTAGGCAAACATATTAATGTGATAGGGATTTAATTGTCATTTAATACATGTTGACCATGGGGGCCAATTAACCCATCAACCTATGAATGCCGATATAAACCTATCGCTTATTGTAGATGCTAAGGATACCCACAGAATATTTTAACAATCTGACTGGAAGTTGTTCCTGCCTATTAACCCTTCTACTGGTGAAATATTATAGTTGTTGTATTTACCTGTGTACTGCAGAATGTTAGCCCTTGATTGATTTTGTACTAATTTCCAGTTTCCATTGAGCATATTGGAAAGATAAAAAATTGTCATGCACTTCTAGATCTGTTTATGGCTGTATGGTCAATCCCTGATTTACCTATTTACTGCTGAATGGCCAATCATCTACATGATTTTTGTGACCAGTTTTGTGTCTGTATATAGATATTCTCCTAAGCCACCTAGGTGACTGATCCGAGAGACAAGAAATATTACCTAAAGCAGTTATAGAAACGGAATTTCATCAGAGAACAGGAAAACAGATTAATGTGATAGGGATTTAATTGTCAATTAACAGCAGTTGACCATGGAGCCGATTAACCCATGAACTTATGAATGCCAATATAAAACTTGCACTTATTGTAGATGTTAAGGATACATGCTGACTATTTTTCAAAACAATTTGACTGAAAGTTGTTCCTGCCTATTAACCCTTCTACTGCTAAAATAATAGATTGGTATTAACCTTTATACTGCAGAATGCTAACTTTTACTTGGAATCCTTCTAGAAATTGTTCTGATTATTCTCTTTTATTATTATTATAATTACTATTCCTCTTCTATCGGCTTCTTTTGAGCCATGGATCCCGGAATGCTATGACCTTTGTCATATCAGCGTGGGCATAGATGAACGAGCGTTTGAAAACTAGAAGATAATCTGTCCACTTGCCCTGTAGGTGGGGCTTAGAATACACCTTCCGTATCCTCTGCGTGTCGTAAGAGGCAACTAAAGGAGGTAAGGGTAACCCTGACAGAAACCTCGAGTGCTGAAGACGGAGGTTCCAGGCCGCACGGCGCAAACTAATAAACCATGGATCCACGCACTTAACGCTTATGATCATGTCGATAGTCACTTAGGACTGGCGGTATGATCAGAGAACGAAAAGAAGAAGAAGATCTGTCAATAAACGGCCGAGATATGAACTTCCGAAATTACTACATCATATATAGCAAAGGTCTAATTTCAGAGGTGTTCCTTAATAGACAGGTTAGATCTGTTACAGTTTCCGCCGTCGAGCAGATTTATGGTGACAACTTTAGATTTCACACTCCTGTTCCTTGCAGCCGAATGTCCAAGTTTATTTAGCAACATGGTTTGGTAGATTGAGTTGTTTCTTTAAAAATAATTTGACTGAAGGTCATTGCTGCGGGAGGAACAACTTTCAGTCAAACACATTACAAAAAATTCAACAACATAGATGTCAGAGCACACAATAATATCTTAAATATTTAGGCATCAGCGGAAAAGACGTCAATCTAGTAATAATGATTTTTATATAGCTTTCATGATAAAGCTCCATTAGATGGATATTCAGGCTTACAACCAGGAAGATATTTATTACCCAAAGATGAACACGTGCTCTTGCGCCAAAAGATGGTTATTCTTTAAAAGGGGTGGTGGTATGACGAGAAGCCGTAAGCAACCACCATCTTTTGGTCCAAAATCTCTGCATAGTGTAGCGAATAAGTTGTATTAACTGACTATCTGTCTTTAACAACCACTTTCTGATGGACCATACAGTGCCCATTAAAAACAGGCTTGAGTGATCTTGCACGCTTAAATGCGCTATTATACTCGTCTCTTAATTGAGCGGATTAGTGATTTAGCTTTTAACACTTTGAACCCTAAGGTGCTAAAATCTTGTTTTCCTGATAATACTAGAAGTATTGTGTAAGTTAATGAATGTATTGAAAGAGATTTGACTGGAAACTGTGGCCACAGCCGTCATATATCCCTACCCAAGCCCTCCAACCAGTTTCAGAATCTTATCTATTCAGTTTTCTTGAATTGACAAATGCGTGGCGTGGCGTGTTTCAATACTAGAAGCGTGACAGTAAAAGTAGTTCCTGTCTCAATTAGCTACATCAGTTAGTGACAACTTTAGATTTAAACCTTTACCCCTTCTTCAGTGCATCTGAAATGGTCTTGCGAAATGTCCATTTGCAAACTAAGAGAAGACTATTTATGAAAGTTTACAACTGGAATGATTAGCTCGATAACTGAGCCAGTCACTCCAGTGGGAAATTTTCAAAATAGTCTTCTCTTGGTCTAGAAATGGATATTTTCCATGAGAAAATTAAAATTTTCTTGAACAAATTTAAAAATTGGAACAGAAAGACAATCTTAACAGTCTATTTAAAAGAGCTACCATCGCAATTCCTCCTAGCCCATTTCACGCAGAAACTTGAAACTTCTGGTATGATTACACATATGGCCATGGATGTGCATGGCACTTTTGAAAGTTTGTCATGACGCCAAGCGGTGGGGACTGTGGGTAAAAAAATTTAATTTGTGCAAAGGTGGTCATGTCACATATCATTGTCAAGCCAATGATGAATAGACTACAATACAAGTAATTATTTTTTATCTTGGGTCCAACTTAGGGTAGGGGACGGGGACACAAGTGGGGGCACCAATCGATTGTAACGCAACTCGTCCTGGACCATTTCACAGAGACCTTTAAACCCTAGGTATGATTACACATATTGCGAGGAATGTGCATGGCACTTTGGAAATTTGGTCATGACCGCAGGGGGTGGGGACTGTGAGTCAAAAATTTAATTTATCCAAATATGGTCATGTCACATATCATTTTGAAGCCAATGATGAGTAGACTACAGTACAAGGAATTATTTCGATCTTGGGTCTAACTGAGGGTAGTGGGGATCAAAAGTGTGCACCAATCGATTGCTACACAACTCCTCCTAGACCATTGCACATAGAAGCTTGAAACTTTTGGTATCATTGCACATATGGACAGGGATTTGCATGACACTTTTGGAATTTTGGCATGACCCCAAAGGTCATGTTGCATATCATTTTCAAGCCAATGGTAAGTAGTCTACAGTACAAGGAATTATTTTGATCTTGGGTCAATCTGAGGGTGGGAGCCGGGGTCAAAATTTCAAAAGTGGGCACCAATCAATTGTAATGCAACTCCTCCTAGACCTCTTCAGATAGAAACTAGAAACTTTGGAGATGATTGCACATCTGGCCAGTGATTTGCATGACACTTTTTAAATTATATCATGAACCCCAGGGTGTGGGGACTGTGGGTAAAAATTTTAATTTATCCAAAGGTGGTCATGTCACATATCATTTTCAAGCCAACGATGAGTAGACAACAATACAAGGAATTATTTTGATCTTGCGCCAAACTGAGGGTATAGGGCGGGGTCAAAAGTAGGCACAAATCGATTGTCATGCAACTCCTAGAGCATTTGACATCTAAATATGTATTATACTGATTGTTTTTTAAAATGTTTCTTCTTTTTTCAGACTATGATCTTAATTATGTTTGGACCATTTGCCAGTTGTCATTAAATGACTTCACGTTACTCCTGGGCAGATAAGCTTTATGGTTCAGTCTCCAAGCTATGCTTGTCCAATGGGTAGTACCACCGGTGTTTCGAATTCACATGTTGATTGTCAAATTTCAAAATGTGACTATCCGGTGGTCCATCATATCCTGTGATGTACAATTAATATACAGTACAGGTCAGCTATTTGCTATCTTCTGATAGGTCTTGTGGAATTTTGGTATGACCCCAAGTGATGGGAAATGTGGAGTAAAAAAGAAAAAATTTTCCAACGGTGGTCATGTCACATATCATTTTGAAGCCAATGATGAGTAGACTACAGTACACGGAATTATTTTGATCTTGGGTCAAACGAGGGTATGGGGCAGGGTCAAACGTGGGCACCAATCAATTGTAACACAACTGCTCCTAGACCATTTCACATAGAAATTTATGATTCAACATATGGCCAGAGATGTGCATGACACATTGGAATTTTGATATCAGCCGAATGGGTGGGGGAAATGGTGGGCAGGAAATAAATTTTATCAAATGTGGTCATCTCACATATCATTTTGAAGCTTGTAGTTAGTAGACTACAGTAGAACACATTATTTTGTTGTTGAGTCAATCTGCGGGCAGTGAGCAGGAGTCAAATGGGCAATCTAATTCTATATATGTACATGGCTTGGATATTGTTTCTTCACAGAATAGTTAGTCCTGCGCAGACCGGGTCCTGCAGCAGCCGGTTCCTTGGGTAACTTAAAAATGCAAGATATTGCTATCTTCTAATACCTCTTGTCCTGCTAGTTACTTCTCCCGAAGCACCAGGTATAGAACAGTCAAACTGGTTCCATGTTACCAGATTTAGTGTCCAAAGAAATCCCTGATTAACGTGTTTACTGCTGAATGACCAATCATCTAGCTGATTTTGTGACCAGTTTTGTGTATATAGATCTTCTCCAAAACCACCTAGGCGATTGATCAGAAAGACAAGAAATATTATCTAAAGAAGTTCTAGAAAAACAGAGTTTCACCAGATAACTAGATTGTACATGAAGTACAAGAAAAGAATGTCTAGTTCAAGTGCAGGTATTCTTGGAAGCCGTATATCTGTTCATGGAACAGATCTAGTTATTATTATTAGGCTTCCAAGAGCGAAGCTCTGGAAGACTAGAGTAATTGTTCTGTTTATTAGGCTTCCAAGAGCGAAGCTCTGGAAGACTAGAGTGATTGTTCCGTTTATTATTATTGTTATTATTATTAGGCTTCCAAGAGCGAAGCTCTGGAAGACTAGAGTGATTGTTCCGTTTATTATTATTATTAGGCTTCCAAGAGCGAAGCTCTGGAAGACTAGAGTGATTGTTCCGTTTATTATTATTATTATTATTATTAGGCTTCCAAGAGCGAAGCTCTGGAAGACTAGAGTGATTGTTCCGTTTATTATTATTATTATTATTATTATTATTATTATTATTATTCCGCCGCCAGCCATTTCCAGCAAGTAAATTGAACCAAAACTCCAAAACCGGCAAGCAAATTGAATCAAAACTCAGAATATATGGTTGAGATCACCCCCTGAATCAAAATAGCTAAACAGAGCCTGATTGGCTCGTGGCATTGGCGGCCATATTGATGACGTCATAAATGACAAAATAATCTTCTCCTCTGGAACTTCTGAAGCGATCTGGCTAAGATTTGGGGAATATAATTAGTCTATGGCGGCAAGTAAAATTTGTTCGCAAAAACTTGATTGGTAAAACAGTATCGCCACCATGGACCAATCAAATTCGAGCATTTTGAACTTTTTTATTTGATGGATTTGGATGGAGAAAATTGCTATACATATGTTAGTTGACCATCTGCATGGTGTGTTTTAAAATGAACGAGCTCCATCTGTAAAGGGCGGAACTATTTAGATTTTAATTTTCCTCTTTATTATGTAGTAGAAGACAGTTTGCTATAGGCTCTAATAAAAATGATTAATGTGACATTTGATTT
This sequence comes from Chaetoderma sp. LZ-2023a, assembly GCA_034401795.1. Lineage (NCBI taxonomy): Eukaryota > Metazoa > Mollusca > Caudofoveata > Chaetodermatida > Chaetodermatidae > Chaetoderma > Chaetoderma sp. LZ-2023a. Next base: position 92,168 of record JAVVLW010000070.1, on the reverse strand, counting down.
TCATTTTATATCTCTGGGGTAATAAATGGCATTTGCTACTGTAAATGCTCTAGGCAAACAGATTAATATAATGGGGATTTAATTGCCATTTAATACCAGTTGACCATCTGCCCGATTAACCCATGAATGTATTAATGTCAATATAAAACTTGCACTTAATGTAGATGCTAAGGATAGCTGATGAATATTTTTCAAAACAATTTGACAGGAAATTGTTCCTGCCTATTAATCCTTCTACTGGTGAAATATTAGATTTTGTATTAACCCTTATACTGCAATGTTAACTTTTATTTCATTGATTTTGTACTAATTTTCCAGTATCCATTAAGAAATATTGGAAAGGTAAATTGTCACACACTTCGTATATTTTTTACTGCTGAATGGCCAATCCCTGATTAACCTATTTACTGCTGAATGGCCAATCATCTAGCTGAATTTTGTGACCAGTTTTGTGTCTGTATATAAATCTTCTCCAAAGCCACCTAAGTGATTGATCCGAATGACAAGTATTATTATCTAGAGCAGTTACTAAAAAGTGAATTTCACCAGAGAACATTTGTATACAATTTGTACACATTGATCCCTGAATTTCATGTAACATGTTGAATATTTTGAAACTAAGTTGACTGTGTGTTGTGGCTGCAACAACGCCCAGTGAAATAGTTTCAAAATATTCAACATAATGTTAAAAACATAGGGCCTTAACCCTCTTATGATGAAGCCGGCCAAACCGGCCTCTGCAGGGGTCTTGAGGAATGTCGATTAGTAGGCCAAGTGAAAACTATTTCTGAAAATCTACCACTGGAATGACTGGCTCGGTAAGCGAGCCAGTCATTCCAGTTGCAAAATTTCAAAATACAATTTTCTTGGCCTGCAATAAGACATTCAACAAGAAAATGTTTAGTTTTTTGACAAGATTTAGTCATTAAAGGGTTAAATGTTAAGGACATAGGGCTACGGGACATATTCAGTATTTTAAAGATTCATTTGGAACGAGATTACATTATAGAGTACCTTAAGTTATTTGTAGAACACAGGACTTGAATAATTTTATGTCCCTCTCTTCCTGTGATAGCACTTTGAAAGAAAGCGCACACCAGGCAGTCTTTGACGAACTGTGTCAGAGGGCTTATCTGAGTTAAATATCACTGATGTCTATTGCTGCATATGCAGTGCATTAAGATCAATCTATGTACAGTAACATCATTATTTTAAAGTTCATGGCCTCCAAAGTCCTTGGTCTCCAAAATCATTTCTCTTTTTCAACTGCCCTGTATTAACCCACCTTTACTGACAAATTCTTAAGCTCCTAATGAGATCGTTATTGACAGGATTATAATGTCGATTCCGAACAGAAATATACTGAAAATTATTGTTGACTAGGGTATCAACAACATGCAGCCAAATTGTTTTTTTAAAGTCAGCCAAATTGTTTTAGGTTTCTTTGATAACTGTTCTGAAAATAGAATGAAATAGACTGTTACACTGTTTATTCATTTGGACAAACAATCATGAAATGCTTTAGTGTCATGAAAAGAATGAACGAGACCAATGATAGGGGTTGCGGCTCACAAACCACAGTGGGGGAGGTGATAATTACCCTGCATAAAAAGGCTAACATTTCAATTTCGCACTGATCTCAACATAATTATTTATCCAATGATCGATTTAAAAGCGCATTTATTTCTGAAGATAGTTGTGCGGAGAACCAACTTAATGTTTTGAAAGCACGTTGACTGAACGTTGTTGCTACCTAAGGAAACAATTACGTTCAGTCAAATTGTTTTTAAATAATGAGCCAGGGCATTTCCAGAACGTTAGGATGCATTGAGCAGGGTTAAATAGATAATCGGAGTGATATCAATAAAACTCCAAATGCAAAATTAACCCGTTTCCTTCTAGCAGGGCTGAAGAAACTAGTGAAATTATGCAGTGATCCATCACTGCTTGTATGTATTGAAACAAGACTGGATTTTTGTGAGAAATCTTGTAGCCTGCTTGGCAATTATCATATTATGTTTGTTGAAACCTGTTGCTATTTAGGGTAGCAGCAACTTTCAGTCATGAGTATTTATCTGTAGGGAACTGAAATATTTAATGTGATGATTGTCCGAGTTTGTTTACATTTCTATCAGCGTATATAACTAGTTGTTGCTTCGCCGCCCATTCGCTCACCACCCACCCACCCCCGTATGTAATGCTATTTTGTTACATGTAATGAAACCACTCTATTCTGCTTCAAAATAAAATAGCCATTATGGAGTTTGTTTTGACAATTATGTTGCTGGAATGAGTTGCTAAATTGTTGCTATCAATTCAGTCACATTGGCCGGAATTCAACAAGGATGTTTAAACCAGGATTAGCCTAAACCGGGTAACAAATCACAAAGTAATTGCGATGTTAGTTTTATAGATTGGGCGATGTCTCCAACTTTTCCTTGTTTGAGAGCTAGGTCACGTCCCGTGCAAGAGGTGTGGCCTAAATTAAGTTTTAAATAATTGTCCTTGTTCTATGTCTATTCAGCGCCATGCCCAATTTGGCCGGGTTGTAGCATAAGCGCTGAGGCTGATATTCCGCCACGCTTGGACAATCTATATTAGTGAGAGAACTCAAAGCCGATGGTACGATTTTGTCCCAATTGCGCCGTAGATTGGAATTTATATAGTCAATGATAGTAATTAATTATGTACCTATGATCATTCCGTTGCTGAATTATGTTGCAAAAACTTACCCCAAAACACCGGCATTATTTTAGAGGTCCAATCTGTGCTGTTTAAAGGGTGGGGCAAATATCATGACATTTTAAATACGCAAGGCTGTTCATTTTAACGTTGCGAGATCATACACATATATTAACGTATTAGCTGATGTTGCTGCATGCATTTTGCACTCGGTACCATTCCATCTGGTGTCCATCATACAATAGGATCACATTATACTATAATACAGAGAGGGGGTGGCATTGAGGGCGGGCGGGAGAGGATGGCGGGAGCGAGGGAAGGATTGAGGGAAGGGAGAAGCGGAGGAGAGGGAGACGGAGGGGAGAGAGGGTGGAGAGAGAGAGAGAGAGGGAGAGAGAGAGAGAGAGAGAGGATAATGTTTCAAAAATAGTCTTCTCTTGGTATGCAAACGGACATTTTCCAAGACTACCGCAGAAGCCGTTTTGGCCAGCTTAAGTGTTAAAGAGTTACCTAGATAGATAGATTTATTACACAATAGGCAATTGGCCTTTGAGTGAATACAATGCTATTTATTATGCATTGTATGGCGGACAAATTATTTGCATTGTGTCCACACAGATGTCACAACCCCCTCCTCCGACCCCCACCCCACCCCCTGAACACACACTTGCTGTGCGCGCGTGCTTTGTATGTGGATAGCTATTACAAATGTAGTGGAAAAAGTACTATATTATATGCTGACATTTACACCTTTATTGGGCAAGTTTAGTCAATGAAAACATTGTTATTGAAGGCAGTAACGGCGTTCACTAAAAAATAGATGCTGATGTATGTTGATGGTGGTTTTTAAGTATTAGCGGCCACTTGACCTTTATATGACCTGCATATGACCACCTATCTAAGGGGACCACTTGAGTTGTGACTCTAAAAACGCATTGCTATTCCTGTATAGGACCAACCATCCAAGCGATTATTTAGCCTAATGCATAGGACTACCTATCTAAGGTAGACCACTTGAGTTTTATTGATAACCACCATGCATATATACGGTTGAAACGAGTGGGAGGGAGGTGGAGGGGAGAGGGGGGGGGATGAAGGGGGCAGGTAGTTGAAGGGACGGGGGAGATAGATCAACTATGTGATGATATAGAATATATCATTATGTTCCAGCCCTAATACGTCTGTTTTTGTTGCAACGGTCATGTTATAAAGCTATGAAATACTAAACGATATCTGTTGCGTGCTGCTATTGCTGCTAGTTGATGAAAAATTAATACAGTTACATAACGCATAGCGACATTTGAACGCGAAACTTGCATAAATTCTGGGAATATTGGGATAAATCACTATGTTTCAGCCTTAATAACTTTGCAACGACCAGTAGCAAGAGGTTTCTGTTGCAAGGGTCGTATTCAGAGGTTTACACATACTAAGACATCTGAGATATGTGTTACAATTGTTACTAGTTCCAGAATTATTAATACGATTCCACCCATGCAACAGAAAGCTGTTGCTAGTGGCCGTTGAAACATTATTAATGCTGGAACATAGTGATCCTTTCCTTAATTTCCGCTAATTTATACAAGATAATAGCACGCTATGTTCATAGATTATGAAATACTAAAACACTCGAGTTTTGCGTTGCTATTTCTATTAATTATTTAATTATTAATACGCTTGCATAGTGCAGTTGAATGTGATACTTGTAAAAAAAAATACAGGAAAATATTGAATATTATGGAAGTGCACCACATGAATTTTATTGATGGCGATTCTCAAAAACACTGCTCTTAGAGACAGTAACAATTTTCGTTAAGACAGAGATGCTGATGTATGATGACGGTGGTTCTTAGTGATTAGCGCTCAATTACGTTCTATGACCAGCTCTGTAAGTGAACCGCTTGAGTGGTGGTTCTCAAACCCATTGCTATTACAGTATAGGACCATACATCTACGCACTTAATTAGCCTACTGCATTAGAATGCCTATCTAAGGTGGACCACTTGAGTCTTATTGACCACCTTTAGAAACATTTTAATGTAATTAATTAACCTACTATTATCTTCCCAAAACAGGGAAATCATAACATTAGCAAACTAACTTCCATGATTTATATGCACAGCACACCATTGGATAAGTTATGGGAGACCTATCAGAACTATCTTGATAACAAGGGCGATCAATCTGGCCAGAGTAATTCAGCTAAACAATTAAGGTTTACCTCACTTTTTAGCGAAAAATACGACCGTGACCTATAACATAAATGATAGAAATTGTGATTAAAATGTTATCTTTAATAGGCCTACGTTCGAAACATACGAGGATGATATATTTAAGAGTTCCAATCATGGCCACTCACGAATGCAACTCAAGCTAACTAAAGGTGGCTCAATAGCTATTATGAGTAATGAACTGGATTTGCTACTGTAAATGCTCTAGGCAAACATATTAATGTGATAGGGATTTAATTGTCATTTAATACATGTTGACCATGGGGGCCAATTAACCCATCAACCTATGAATGCCAATATAAACCTATCGCTTATTGTAGATGCTAAGGATACCCACAGAATATTTTAACAATCTGACTGGAAGTTGTTCCTGCCTATTAACCCTTCTACTGGTGAAATATTATAGTTGTTGTATTTACCTGTGTACTGCAGAATGTTAGCCCTTGATTGATTTTGTACTAATTTCCAGTTTCCATTGAGCATATTGGAAAGATAAAAAATTGTCATGCACTTCTAGATCTGTTTATGGCTGTATGGTCAATCCCTGATATACCTATTTACTGCTGAATGCCCAATCATCTACATGATTTTTGTGACCAGTTTTGTGTCTGTATATAGATATTCTCCTAAGCCACCTAGGTGACTGATCCGAGAGACAAGAAATATTACCTAAAGCAGTTATAGAAACGGAATTTCATCAGAGAACAGGAAAACAGATTAATGTGATAGGGATTTAATTGTCAATTAACAGCAGTTGACCATGGAGCCGATTAACCCATGAACTTATGAATGCCAATATAAAACTTGCACTTATTGTAGATGCTAAGGATACATGCTGACTATTTTTCAAAACAATTTGACTGAAAGTTGTTCCTGCCTATTAACCCTTCTACTGCTAAAATAATAGATTGGTATTAACCTTTATACTGCAGAATGCTAACTTTTACTTGGAATCCTTCTAGAAATTGTTCTGATTATTCTCTTTTATTATTATTATAATTACTATTCCTCTTCTATCGGCTTCTTTTGAGCCATGGATCCCGGAATGCTATGACCTTTGTCATATCAGCGTGGGCATAGATGAACGAGTGTTTGAAAACTAGAAGATAATCTGTCCACTTGCCCTGTAGGTGGGGCTTAGAATACACCTTCCGTATCCTCTGCGTGTCATAAGAGGCGACTAAGGGTGAGGTAACCCTGACAGAAACCTCGAGTGCTGAAGACGGAGGTTCCAGGCCGCACGGCGCAAACTAATAAACCATGGATCCACGCACTTAACGCTTATGATCATGTCGATAGTCACTTAGGACTGGCGGTATGATCAGCGAACGAAAAGAAGAAGAAGATCTGTCAATAAACGGCCGAGATATGAACTTCCGAAATTACTACATCATATATAGCAAAGGTCTAATTTCAGAGCTGTTCCTTAATAGACAGGTTAGATCTGTTACAGTTTCTGCCGTCGAGCAGATTTATGGTGACAACTTTAGATTTCACACTCCTGTTCCTTGCAGCCGAATGTCCAAGTTTATTTAGCAACATGGTTTGGTAGACTGAGTTGTTTCTTTAAAAATAATTTGACTGAAGGTCATTGCTGCGGGAACAACAACTTTCAGTCAAACACATTACAAAAAATTCAACAACATAGATGTCAGAGCACACAATAATATCTTAAATATTTAGGCATCAGCGGAAAAGAGGTCAATCTAGTAATGATGATTTTATATAGCTTTCATGATAAAGCTCCATCAGATGGAAATTCAGGCTTATAACCAGGAAGATATTTATTACCCAAAGACGAACACGTGCTCTGGCGCCAAAAGATGGTTATTCTTTAAAAGGGGTGGTGGTATGACGAGAAGCCGTAAGCAACCACCATCTTTTGGTCCAAAAACTCTGCATAGTATATCGAATAAGTTGTATTAACTGACTATCTGTCTTTAACAACCACTTTTTGATGGACCATACAGTGCCCATTATAAACAGGCTTGAGTGATCTTGCACGCTTAAATGCGCTATTATACTCTTCTCTTAATAGAGCGGATTAGTGATTTAACTTTTAACACTTTGAACCCTAAAGTGCTAAAATCTTATTTTCCTGATAATACTAGAAGTATTGCGTAAGTTGATGAATGTATTGAAAGAAATTTGACTGGAAACTGTGGCCACAGCCGTCATATATCCCTATCCAAGCCCTCCAACCAGTTTCAGAATCTTATCTATTCAGTTTTCTTGAGTTGACAAATGCGTGGTGTGTTTCAATACTAGAAGCGTGACAGTAAAAGTAGTTCCTGTCTCAATTAGCTACATCAGTTGGTGACAACTTTAGATTTCACCCTTTACCCCTTCTTCAGTGCATCTGAAATGGTCTTGCGAAATGTCAATTTGCAAACTAAGAGAAGACTATTTATGAAAATTTACAACTGAAATGATTAGCTCGATAACCGAGCCAGTCACTCCAGTGGTCAATTTACAAAATAGTCTTCTCTTGGTCCAGAAATGGATATTTTCCATGAGAAAATTTAAAGTTTCTTGTACAAATTAAAAAATTGCAACAGAAAGGCAATCGTAACAGTCTATTTAAAAGAGCTACCATCGCAACTCCTCCTAGCCCATTTCACGCAGAAACTTGAAACTTCTGGTATGATTACACATATGGCCATGGATGGGCATGGCACTTTTGAAATTTTGTCATGACGCCGAGGGGGTGGGGACTGTGGGTAAAAATTTTAATTTATGCAAATGTGGTCATGTCACATATCATTGTCACGCCAATGATGAATAGACTACAACACAAGGAATTAAATGTGGTCATGTCACATCCTTTTGAAGCTTGTAGTTAGTAGACTACAGCACAACACATTATTTTGTTCTTGAGTCAATCTGCGGGCAGTGAGCAGGAGTCAAATGGGCAATCTAATTCTATATATGTACATGGCTTGGATATTGTTTCTTCACGGAATAGTTAGTCCTGCGCAGACCCGGTCCTGCAGCAGCCGGTTCCTCAGGTAACTTAAAAATGCGAGATATTGCTATCTTCTAATACCTCTTGTCCTGCTAGTTACTTCTCCCGAAGCACCAGGTATAGAACAGTCAAACTGGTTCCATGTTACCAGATTTAGTGTCCAAAGAAATCCCTGATTAACCTGTTTACTGCTGAATGACCAATCATTTAGCTGATTTTGTGACCAGTTTTGTGTATCTTCTCCAAAACCACCTAGGCGATTGATCAGAAAGACAAGAAATATTATCTAAAGAAGTTTCCCCAGATAACTAGATTGTACATGAAGTACCAGAAAAGAATGTCTAGTTCGAGTGCAGGTATTCTTGGAAGCCGTATATCTGTTCATGGAACAGATCTAGTTATTATTATTATTATTATTCCGCCGCCAGCCATTTCCAGCAAGTAATTTGAACCAAAACTCCGAAACCGGCAAGCAAATTGAATCAAAACTCAGAACATATGGTTGAGATCACCCCCTGAATCAAAATAGCTAAACAGAGCCTGATTGGCTCAGAGCATTGGTGGCCATATTGATGACGTCATAAATGACAAAATAATCTTCTCCTCTGGAACTTCTGAAACGATCTGGCTCAAATTTGGGGAATATAATTAATCAATGGCGGCAAGTGAAATTTGTTCGAAAAAACTTGATTAGTCAAAGAGTCTCGGCAGCGTGGACCAATCAATTTCGAGCATTTGGGGGCCATTGGAGAAAATTGCTATACATATGTTAGTTGATCATCTGCATGGTGTCTTTTAAAATGAACGAGATCCATCTGTAAAGGGCGGAAATATTTAGATTTTAATTTTCCTCTTTATTATGTAGTAGAAGACAGTTTGCTACAGGCTCTAATAAAAATGATAATTGTGACATTTGATTTTCATTTTATATCTGGTTACTATGGGGGGTAATAAATGGCATTTGCTACTGTAAATGCTCTAGGCAAACAGATTAATATAATGGGGATTATACCAGTTGACCATCTGCCCGATTAACCCATGAATGTATTAATGTCAATATAAAATGTGCACTTAATGTAGATGCCAAGGATAGCTGATGAATATTTTTCAAAACAATTTGACAGGAAATTGTTCCTGGCTATTAAACCTTCTACTGGTGAAATATTAGATTTTGTATTAACCCGTATACTGCAGAATGTTAACTTTTATTTCAATGATTTTGTACTAATTTTCCGGTATCCATTAAGAAATATTGGAAAGGTAAATTGGCACACACTTCGTATATTTTTTACTGCTGAATGGCCAATCCCTGATTAACCTATTTACTGCTGAATGGCCAATCATCTAGCTGAATTTTGTGACCAGATTTGTGTCTATATATAAATCTTCTCCAAAGCCACCTAAGTGATTGATCCGAATGACAAGTATTATTATCTAGAGCAGTTACTAAAATGTGAATTTCACCAGAGAACATTTGTATACAATTTGTACACATTGATCCCTGAATTTCATGTAACATGTTGAATATTTTGAAACTAATTTGACTGTGTGTTGTTGCTGCAACAATGCCCAGTGAAATAGTTTCAAAATCTTCAACATAATGTTAAAAACATAGGGCCTTAGCCCTCTTATGATGAAGCCGGCCAAACCGGCCGCTGCAGGGGTCTTGAGGAATGTCGATTAGTAGGCCAAGTGAAAACTATTTCTGAAAATTTATCACTGGAATGACTGGCTTGGTAAGCGAGCCAGTCATTCCAGTGGCAAAATTTCAAAATACAATTTTCTTGGCCTGCAATAAGACATTCAACAAGAAAATGTTTAGTTTTTTGACAAGATTTAGTCATTAAAGGGTTAAATGTTAAGGACATAGGGCTTACAATTTGTACAATTGATGGACATTATAACCCTGTCTAGCATAGCTAGAAATCGGAGGGGCATTGCTGGCAATGGATACCTCCATGTTTTTATGACTGTAATAAATAAACAACAACGCTCGCTAACTGGTCCCATCAGACTATGGGACATATTCAGTATTTTAAAGATTCATTTGGAACGAGATTACATTATAGAGTACCTTAAGTTATTTAATAAATTTATGTCCCTCTCTTCCTGTGATAGCACTTTGAAAGAATGCGCACACCAGGCAGTCTTTGATGAGCTGTGTCAGAGGGCTTATCTGAGTTAAATATCACTGATGTGCATAGCTGCATATGCAGTGCATTACGGTCAATCTATGGACAGTAACATCATTATTTTTAAGTTCATGACAAATTATGAGCCTTGGTCTCCAAAATCATTTCTTTTTCTCAACTGACCTGTATTAACCCGTCTTTACTGACAAATTCTTAAGCTCCTAATGACATCGTTATTGACAGGATTATAATGTCGATTCCGAACAGAAATATGCTGAAATTATTGTTGACTAGGGTATCAACAACATGCAGCCAAATTGTCTTTTTAAAGTCAGCCAAATCGTTTTAGGTTTCTTTGATAACTGTTCAGAAAATAGAATGAAATAGACTGCATGAAAAGAATGAATGAGGCCAATAATAGGAGTTACGGTTCACAAACCACAGAGGTGGGGGGGGGGGGGGTTGTTGCGGCGTGAGTGATAATTACCCTGCAGAGAAAAGGCTAACATTTCAATTTCGCACTGATCTCAACACAATTATTTATAAAATGATTGATTTAAAAGCACATTTATTTCTGAAGATAGTTGAACGGAGAACCAACTTAATGGTTTGAAAGCACATTGACTGAATGTTGTTGCTACCTAAGGAGACAATTACGTTCAGTAAAATTGTTTTTAAGTAACCAGCCAGGGCATTTCCAGAAGGTTAGGATGCATTGAGCAGGGTTAAATAGATAATTGGAGAAGTGATATCAATAAACCTCCAAATGCAAAATTAACCCATTCCTTCTAGCAGGGCTGAAGAAACTAGTGAAATTATGCCACCGCTACTTGTATGTATTAAAACAAGACTGGATTTTTGTGAGAAATCGTGTAGCCTGCTTGACAATTATCGTATTATGTTTGTTGAAACATGTTGCTATTTAGGGTAGCAGCAACTTTCAGTCATGAGTATTTATCTGTAGGGAACTGAAATATTTAATATGATGATTGCCCGAAGGTGTTTACATTTCTATCAGCGTATATAACTAGTTCTTGCTTCGCCACCCATGCGCTCACCACCCACCCACCCCCGTATGCAATGCTATTTTGTCACATGTAATGAAGCACTCTAGTTTGCGTCAAAATAAAATAGCCATTATGGAGTTTGTTTGGACAATTATGTTACTGGAATGAGTTGCTAAATTGTTGCTATCAATTCAGTCACAATGGCCGGAATTCGATAAGGATGTTTAAACCATGTTTAGCCTAAACCGGGTAACAAATCACAAAGTAATTGCGATGTTAGTTTTATAGATAGGGCGATAGCTCCAACTTTTCATTGTTTGAGAGCTAGGTCACGCAATTAAGTTTTAAATAATTGTCCATGTTCTATGTCTATTCAGCGCCGTCCCCAATTTGGCCGGGTTGTAGCATAAGTGCTGAGGCTGATATTCCGCCACGCTTGGATAATCTATATTAATGAGAGAACTCAAAGCCGATGGTAAGATTTTGTCCCAATTGCGCCGTAGATTGGAATTTATATAGTCAATGATAGTAATTAATTATGTACCTATAATCATTCCGTTGCTGAATTATGTTGCAAAAACTTAGCCCAAACCACCGGCATTATATTTAGAGGTCCAATTTGGTAGTTTATTCATTATTGAAGCTAGTCAATTTGGATTGTGTGGCTCTTGGTCATGAAGGGGACTGTATTACAAACTACTTGTACACTGCCCTTAATTAAGAAGTGTGCGCCTGTACCGCAATTCTGGCTAACGTAAGGTGGGCATAAAATTAACCCACCAATTTGTATTGCCCCCTACAAATTTGTTTCTGTTCTTTAAATTATAGTGTTCCTGTGTTTCTTTTTGATGATGATGTTGCGGAATGTTGTTGCTCTCGGTCATAGCAGCAGCATCTTAGCTACCTGGAATTCAGAAGCATTGGCCACGCTGTTTAAAGGGTGGGACAAATTGGCTATTTTTTAAACATGACATTTTAAATAAGCAAAGCTGTTCATTTTAACATTGCGATATCATACACATAGGTCAACGTATTAGCTGATGTTGGTGCATGCATTTTGCACTCGGTACCATTCCATCTTATGCCCATCATGCAATAGGATCACATTATACTATAATACAGAGGGCGGCATTGGGGGAGGGCGGGAGAGGATGGCGGGAGTGATTGAGGGAAGGGAGGAGAAGGAGACGGAGGGGAGTGAGGGTGGAGAGAGAGAAAGAGAGAGAGAGAGAGAGAGAGAGAGAGAGAGAGAGAGAGAGAGAGGATAATGTTTCAAAAATAGTCTTCTCTTGGTATGCAAACTGACGTTTTCCAAGATTACCGCAGAAGCCGTTTTGGCCAGCTTAGGTGTAAACGAGTTAGCTAGATAGATAGATTTATTACACAATAGGCAATTGGCCTTTGAGTGAATACAATGCTATTTATTATGCATTGCATGGCTGACAAATTATTTGCATTGTGTCCCCACAGCTGTCACAACCCCCTCCTCCCACGCCCACCCCATCCCCTGAACACACACTTGCAGTGCGCGTGTGTTTTGTATGTGGATAACTATTACAAATGTAGTGGAAAAAGTACTATAATATATGCTGACATTTACATCTTTATTGACCAAGTTTAGTCAATGAAAACATTGTCATTGAAGACAGCAACAGCGTTCACTAGAACATAGATGCCGATGTGTGTTGATGGTGGTTTTTAAGCATTAGCGGCCAATTGCCGTATAGGACCACTTGACCTTTATCACGGGTTGTTAAAAAAAACCCAGCTATTGGTGATTGGTTCTTAACTATTAGCGGCGAAATTATTGCATATGACCCCTATCTAAGTGGACCACTTGAGTTGTGATTCTAAGAACACATTGCTGTTCCTGCATAGGACCACCCATCTAAGCGTTTATTTAGCCTAATGCATAGGAATACCTATCTAAGGTAGACCACTTGAGTTTTATTGATAACCGCCACGCATATATACGGTTGAAACAAGTCAGAGGGAGAGGGAGGAGAGAGAGAGAGTGGGGGGGGGGGGAAGGGTGTGGTGGGGGGGGGGGGGGAGTTGAAGGGACGAGGAAGATAGCGTTGCATCAACTATGTGATGATATAGAATATATCATATTGTTCCAGCCCTAATACGTCTACAATTGCTAACCGAACATGTTTTTGTTGCAACAGTCGTGTTCTAACGCTATGAAATACTAAACGATATCAGTTGCGTGTTGCTATTCCTGCTAGTTGATGAAACATTACTACAATTACATAACGCATAGCAGCATTTGAACGCGAAACTTACATAAATTCTGGTAATATTTGGATAAATCACTCTGTTTCAGCCTTAATAACTTTGCAAGAACTAGTAGTAAGAGGTTTGTGTTGCAAGGGTCGTATTCAGAGGTTTACACATACTAAGACAGCTGAGATATGTGTTACAATTGTTACTAGTTCATTAATTATTAATACGATTACATAGCGTGCTTGGCACATGCAACTTGTATAAATTAGCGGAAATTAAGGAAAAGATCGCTATGTTCCAGCATTAATAACGTTTCAACGGCCACTAGCAACAGCTTTCCGTTGCATGGCTGGTGTTCATAGATTATGAAATACTAAGAAACTCGAGTTTTGCTTTGCTACTTCTATTAATTAATTAATTATTAATACGCTTGCATAGCGTGTTGAATGTGATAATTGTAAAAAAAATACAGGAAAATATTGAATATTATGGAAGTGGACCACTTGAATTTTGTTGATGGCGATTCTCAAATACAGGGCTCTTAGAGACAGTAACAATTTTCGCTAAGACGGCGATGCTGATGTATGATGACGGTGGTTCTTAGCTCAAATACGTTCTATGACCGCCTCTGTAAGTGAACCGCTTGAGTGGTGGTTCTCAAACCCATTGCTATTACAGTATAGGACCCTACATCTACGCACTTAATTAGCCTAATGCATTAGACTACCTATCTAAGGTGGACCACTTGAGTCTTATTGGTGATGCTTCTAAAAAACATTGCTATTTGTGGTTATTGTGAAACATGTTGCATCTTAAACCAGCCATGGATCCCGGAATGCTATGACCTTTGTCATATCAGCGTGGGCATAGATGAACGAGTGTTTGAAAACTAGAAGATAATCTGTCCATAAACGTCCGAGATATGAACTTCCGAAATTACTACATCAGATATAGCAAAGGTCTAATTTCAGAGGTGTTCCTTAATAGACAGGTCAGATCTGTTACAGTTTCCGCGTCGAGCAGATTTATGGTGACAACTTTAGATTTCACACTCCTGTTCCATGTAGCCGAATGTCCAAGTTTATTTAGCAACATGGTTTGGTAGACTGAGTTGTTTCTTTAAAAATAATTTGACTGAAGGTCATTGCTGCGGGAGGAACAACTTTCAGTCAAACACATTACAAAAAATTCAACAACATAGATGTCAGAGCACACAATAATATCTTAAATATTTAGGCATCAGCGGAAAAGAGGTCACTCTAGTAATAATGATTTTATATAGCTTTCATGATAAAGCTCCATCAGATGGATATTCAGGCTTATAACCAGGAAGATATTTATTACCCAAAGACGAACACGTGCTCTGGCGCCAAAAGATGGTTATTCTTTAAAAGGGGTGGTGGTATGACGAGAAGCCGTAAGCAACCACCATCTTTTGGTTCAAAAACTCTGCATAGTATAGCGAATAAGTTGTATTAACTGACTATCTGTCTTTAACAACCACTTTTTGATGGACCATACAGTGCCCATTAAAAACAGGCTTGAGTGATCTTGCACACTTAAATGCGCTATTATACTCTTCTCTTAATACAGCGGATTAGTGATTTAGCTTTTAACACTTTGAACCCTAAAGTGCTAAAATCTTGTTTTCCTGATAATACTAGAAGTATTGTGTAAGTTGATGAATGTATTGAAAGAGATGTGACTGGAAACTGTGGCCACAGCCGTCATATATCCCTACCCAAGCCCTCCAACCAGTTTCAGAATCTTATCTATTCAGTTTTCTTGAATTGACAAATGCGTGGCGTGGCGTGTTTCAATACTAGAAGCGTGACAGTAAAAGTAGTTCCTGTCTCAATTAGCTACATCAGTTGGTGACAACTTTAGATTTCACCCTTTACCCCTTCTTCAGTGCATCTGAAATGGTCTTGCGAAATGTCAATTTGCAAACTAAGAGAAGACTATTTATGAAAGTTTACAACTGGAATGATTAGCTCGATAACTGAGCCAGTCACTCCAGTGGTAAACTTTCAAAATAGTCTTCTCTTGGTCTAGAAATGGATATTTTCCATGAGAAAATTTAACTTTTCTTGAACAAATTTAAAAATTGGAACAGAAAGGCAATCTTAACAGTCTATTTAAAAGAGCTACCATCGCAACTCCTCCTAGCCCATTTCACGCAGAAACTTGAAACTTCTGGTATGATTACACATATGGCCATGGATGTGCATGGAACTTTTGAAAGTTTGTCATGACGCCAAGGGGTGGGGACTGTGGGTAAAAAATTTAATTTATGCAAAGGTGGTCATGTCACATATCATTGTCAAGCCAATGATGAATAGACTACAATACAAGGAATTATTTTTATCTTGGGTCCAACTTAGGGAAGGGGGCGGGAACACAAGTGGGCACCAATCGATTGTAACGCAACTCGTCCTAGACCATTTCACAGAGACCTTTAAACCTTCGGTATGATTACACATATTGCGAGGAATGTGCATGGCACTTTTGAAATTTTGTCATGACCGCAGGGGGTGGGGACTGTGAGTCAAAAATTTAATTTATCCAAACATGGTCATGTCACATATCATTTTGAAGGCAATGCTGAGTAGACTACAGTATAAGGAACTCTTTCGATCTTGGGTCTAACTGAGGGTAGTGGGGATCAAAAGTGGGCACCAATCGATTGTTACACAACTCCTCCTAGATCATTTCACATAGAAGCTTGAAACTTTTGGTATCATTGCACATATGGACAGGGATTTGCATGGCACTTTTGGAATTTTTGCATGACCCCAGGGGCAGGGCCCTGGGGGTGGGAAATGTGTGTCAAAATTTAAATTTTTCCAAAGGTCATGTTGCATATCATTTTCAAGCCAATGGTAAGTAGTCTACAGTACAAGGAATTATTTCGATCTTGGGTCAAACTGAGGGTGGGAGGCGGCGTCAAAATTTCAAAAGTGGGCACCAATCAATTGTAATGCAACTCTCCTAGACCACTTCAGATAGAAACTTGAAACTTTGGAGATGATTGCACATCTGGCCAGTGATTTGCATGACACTTTTAAAATTTTATCATGAACCCCAGGGTGTGGGGACTGTGGGTAAAACATTTAATTTATCCAAAGGTGGTCATGTCACATATCATGTTCAAGCCAACGATGAGTAGACAACAATACAAGGAATTATTTTGATCTTGCGTCAAACTGAGGGTATAGGGCGGGGTCAAAGGTGGGCACAAATCAATTGTCATTCAACCCCTAGAGCATTTGACATCTAAATATGTATTATGCTGATTGTTTTTTTTAATGTTTCTTCTTTTTTCAGACTATGAACTTTGCTTATGTTTGGACCATTTGCCAGTTGTCATTAAATGACTTCACGTTACTCCTGGGCAGATAAGCTTTATGGTTCAGTCTCCAAGCTATGCTTTCCCAATGGGTAGTACCAACGGTGTTTTGAATTCACATGTTGATTGTCAAATTTCAAAATGTGACTATCCGGTGGTCCATCATATCCTGTGATGTACAATTAATATACAGTACAGGTCAGCTATTTGCTATCTTCTGATAGGTCTTGTGGAATTTTGGTATGACCCCAGTGATGGGAAATGTGGAGTAAAAAATAAAATCTTTCCAAAGGTGGTTATGTCACATATCATTTTGAAGTCAATGATGAGTAGACTACAGTACAAGGAATTATTTTGATCTTGGGTCAAACTGAGGGTATGGGGCAGGGTAAAAAGTGGGCACCAATCAATTGTAACACAACTCCTCCTAGACCATTTCACATAGAAATGTATGATTCAACATATGGCCAGGGATGTGCATGACACATTGGAATTTTGATATCAGCTGAAATGGTGGGCAGAAAATAAATTTTATCAAATGTGGTCATGTCACATATCATTTTGAAGCTTGTGGTTAGTAGACTACAGTACAACACATTATTTTGTTCTTGAGTCAATCTGCAGGCAGTGAGCAGGAGTCAAATGGGCAATCTAATTCTATATATGTACATGGCTTGGATATTGTTTCTTCACAGAATAGGTAGTCCTGCGCAGACCGGGTCCTGCTGCAGCCGGTTCCTTGGGTAACTTAAAAATGCGGGATATTGCTATCTTCTAATACCTCTTGTCCTGCTAGTTACTTCTCCCGTAGCACCAGGTATAGAACAGTCAAACTGGTTCCATGTTATCAGATTTAGTGTCCAAAGAAATCCATGATTAACCTGTTTACTGCTGAATGGCCAATCATCTAGCTGATTTTGTGACCAGTTTTGTGTATATAGATCTTCTCCAAAACCACCTAGGCGATTGCTCAGAAAGACAAGAAATATTATCTAAAGAAGTAAAACGGAATTTCACCAGATAACTGGATTGTACATGAAGTACAAGAAAAGAATGTCTAGTTCGAGTGCAGCTATTCTTGGAAGCCGTGTATCTGTTCATGGAACAGATCTAGTTATTAGGCTTCCAAGAGCGAAGCTCTGGAAGACTAGAGTAATTGTTCTGTTTATTATTATTATTATTATTATTCTGCCGCCAGCCATTTCCAGCAAGTAGATTGAACCAAAACTCTGAAACCAGCAGGTCAATCAATACAAGACTCGGCAGCTATGATCTAGATGCCAACTAGGATCGAAATTAATCAAAGAGAACATGATGCACTCAGGGATTTAGCGGCCATCTTGATGACGTCATGAATGACAAAATAATCTTCTCCTCTGGAACTTCTGTAGCGATCTGGCTAAAATTTGGGGAATATCATAAGTCAATGGCGGCAAGTGAAATTTGTTCGCAAAAACTTGATAGGTCAAACAGTCTCGGCACCGTGGACCAATCAAGTTCGGGCCATTTTGAACTTTTTTATTTGATGGATTTTGATGGGAAAAATTGCTATACATATGTTAGTTGACCGTCTGCAGAGTGTGTGTGAAAATGAACGAGATCTAATTGTAAAGTGCAGAAATATTTAGATTTTAATTTTCCTCTTTATTATGTAGTAGAAGACAGTTTGCTAGAGGCTCTAATAAAAATGATTAATGTGACATTTTATTGTCATTTTATATCTGGTTACCATGGGGGTAACAAATGGCATTTGCTACTGTAAGTGCTCTAGGTAAACATATTAATATAATAGGGATTTAATTGCCATTTAATACAAATTGACAACCTGGCTGATTAGCCCATGAACTTAGTAATGCCAATATAAAACTTGCACTTATTGTAGATGCTAAGGATACATGCTGACTATTTTTCAAAACAATTTGACTGAAAGTTGTTCCTGCCTATTAACCCTTCTACTAGTAATATAATAGATTGGTATTAACCTTTATACTGCAGAATGCTAACTTTTACTTGGAATCCTTCTAGAAATTGTTCTGATTATTCTCTTTTATTATTATTATAATTACTATTATTACTATTCCTCTTCTATCGGCTTCTTTTGAGCCATGGATCCCGGAATGTTATGACCATTGTCATATCAGCGTGGGCATAGATGAACGAGTGTTTGAAAACTAGAAGATAATCTGTCCATAAACGGCCGAAATATGAACTTCCGCAATTACTACATCATATATAGCAAAGGTCTAATTTCAGAGGTGTTCCTTAATAGACAGGTTAGATCTGTTACAGTTTCCACTGTCGAGTAGACTTATGGTGACAACTTTAGATTTCGCACTCCTGTTCCTTGTAGCCGAATGTCCAAGTTTATTTAGCAACATGGTTTGGTAGACTGAGTTGTTTCTTTAAAAATAATTTGACTGAAGGTCATTGCTGCGGGAGGAACAACTTTCAGTCAAATACATTACAAAAAATTCAACAACATAGATTTCAGAGCACACAATAATATCTTAAATATTTAGGCATCAGCGGAAAAAGGTCAATCTAGTAATGATGATTTTATATAGCTTTCATTATAAAGCTCCATCAAATGGAAATTCAGGCTTGTAGCCAGAAAGATATTTATTACGCAAAGACGAACACGTGATCTGGCGCCAAAAGATGGTTATTCTTTAAAAGGGGTGGTGGTATGACGAGAAGCCGAAAGCAACCACCATCTTTTGGTCCAAGAACGCTGCATAGTATAGCGAATAAGTTGTATTAACTGACTATCTGTCTTTAACAACCACTTTTTGATGGACCATACAGTGCCCATTATAAACAGGCTTGAGGGATCTTGCAGCTTAAATGCGCTATTATACTCTTCTCTTAATAGAGCGGATTAGTGATTTAGCTTTTAACACTTTGAACGCTAAAGTGCTAAAATCTTATTTTCCTGATGATACTAGAAGTATTGCGTAAGTTGATGAATGTATTGAAAGAAATTTGACTGGAAACTGTGGCCACAGCCGTCATATATCCCTACCCAAGCCCGCCAACCAGTTTCAGAATCTTATCCATTCAGTTTTCTTGAGTTGACAAATGCGTGGTGTGTTTCAATACTAGAAGCGTGACAGTAAAAGTAGTTCCTGTCTCAATTAGCTAAATCAGTTGGTGACAACTTTAGATTTCACCCTTTACCCCTTCTTCAGTGCATCTGAAATGGTCTTGCGAAATGTCCATTTGCAAACTAAGAGAAGACTATTTATGAAAATTTACAACTGGAATTATTAGCTCGATAACCGAGCCAATCACTCCAGTGGTAAATTTTTCAAAATAGTCTTCTCATGGTCTAGAAATAAATATTTTCCATGAGAAAATTTAAATTTTCTTGAACAAATTAAAAAATTGCAACAGAAAGGCTACCATCGCAACTCCTCCTAGCCCATTTCACGCAGAAACTTGAAACTTCTGGTATGATTACACATATGGCCATGGATGTGCATGGCACTTTTGAAATTTTGTCATGACGCCAAGGGGGTGGGGACTGTGGGTAAAAAATTTAATTTATGCAAAGGTGGTCATGTCACATATCGTTGTCAAGCCAATGATAAATAGACTACAATACAAGGAATTATTTTTATCTTGGGTCCAACTTAGGGTAGTGGGCGGGGACAAAAGTGGGCACCAATCGATTGTAACGCAACTCGTCCTAGACCATTTCACAGAGACCTTTAAACTTTCAAAAATATTTTGAAACTAATTTGACTGTGTGTTGCTGCTGCAACAACGCCTAGTGAAATAGTTTCAAAATATTCAACATAATGTTAAAAACATAGGGCCTTAACCATCTTATGATGAAGCCAGCCAAACTGGCCTCTGCAGGGGTCTTGAGGAATGTCGATTGTAGGCCAAGTGAAAAACTATTTCTGAAAATTTACCACTGGAATGACTGGCTCGGTAAGCGAGCCAGTCATTCCAGTGGCAAAATTTCAAAATACAATTTTTTGGCCTGCAATAAGACATTCAACAAGAAAATGTTTAGTTTTTTTGACAAGATTTAGTCATTAAAGGGTTAAATGATAAGGACATAGGGCTTACAATTTGTACAATTGATGGACATTATAACCCTGTCTAGCATAGCTAGAAATCGGAGGACATTGCTGGCAATGAATACCTCTATGTTTTTATGACTGTAATAAATAAACAACAACGCTCGCTAACTGGTCCCATCAGTGGGTGGGTGGGGGGGGGGGGTGATAATTACCCTGCATAGAAAAGGTTAGCATTTCAATTTCGCACTGATCTCAACACAATTATTTATCCAATGATCGATTTAAAAGCGCTTTTATTTCTGAAGATAGTTGTGCGGAGAACCAACTTAATGTTTTGAAAGGACGTTGACTGAATGTTGTTGCTACCTAAGGAAACAATTACGTTCAGTCAAATTGTTTTTAAGTAACCAGCTAGGGCATTTTTCCAGGAACGGGTGATGAATTGAGCATTGAGCAGGGTTAAATAGATAATCGATGCATTGAGCAGGGTTAAATAGACAGTCGGAGAAGTGATATCAATAAACGTCCAAATGCAAAATTAACCCGTTTCCTTCTAGCAGGGCTAAAGAAACTAGTGGAATTATGCCACAACTGCTTGTATGTAGTGAAACAAGACTGGATTTTTGTGAGAAATCTTGTAGCCTGCTTGACAATTATCGTATTGTTTGTTGAAATCTGTTGCTATTTAGGGTAGCAGCAACTTTCAGTCATGAGTATTTATCTGTAGGGAACTGAAATATTTAATATGATGATTGTCCGAGTTTGTTTACATTTCTCTCAGCGTATATAACGAGTTGTTGCTTCGCCGCCCATTCACTCACCACCCACCCCCGTATGTAATGCTATTTTGTCACATGTAATGAAGCCACTCTATTTTGCGTCAAAGTAAAATAGCCATTATGGAGTTTGTTTGGACAATGATGTTGCTGGAATGAGTTGCTAAATTGTTGCTATCAAATCAGTCGCATTGGCCGGAATTCAATAAGGATGATTAAACCAGGTTTAGCTTTATTAGTTTTATAGATAGGGCGATATCTCCAACTTTTCATTGTTTGAGAGCTAGGTCACGCCCCGTGCAAGAGGTGAAGCCTAAATTAAGTTTTAAATAATTGCCCGCGTTCTATGTCTATTCAGCGCCATGGCCAATTTAGCCGGGTTGTAGCCTAAACGCTGAGGCTGATATTCCTCCACGTTTGGACAATCTGTATTAGTGAGAGAACTCAAAGCCGATGGTATGATTTTGTCCAAATTGCGCCGTAGATTGGAATTTATATAGTCAATGATAGTATTTAATTATGTACCTATGATCATTCCGTTGCTGAGTTATGTTGCAAAAACAAAACACCGGCATTATTTTTAGAGGTCCAATTTGGTAGTTTGTTCATTATTGAAGCCAGTCAATTTGGGTTGTTTTTGGCTCTTGATCATGAAAGGGTCTGTATTGCAAACTACTTGTACACTGCCGTTAATAAAGAAGTGTGCGCCTGTACCGCAATTCTGGCTAACGTAAGGTGCACATAAAATTAACCCACCAATTTCGATTGTCCCCTACACATTTTGTGGCTGTTCTTTAAATTATAGTGTTCCAATGTTTCTTTTTGATGATGATGTTGCGGAATGTTGTTGCTCTCGGGCACAGCAGCAGCATCTTAGCAACCGAGAATTCAGAAGCATTGGCCACGCTGTTTAAAGGGTGGGACAAATTGGGTATTTTTGAAATCTGCAATCAAATGTCATGACATTTTAAATACGCAAGGCTGTTCATTTTGACGTTGCAAGATCATACACATATATCAATGTATTAGCTGATGTTGGTGCATGCATTTTGCACTCGGTACCATTCCATCTTGTGTCATCATACAATAGGATCACATTATAATATAATACAGAGAGAGAGAGAGAGAGAGAGAGAGAGAGAGAGAGAGAGAGAGAGAGAGAAGAGAGAGAGAGAGAGAGAGAGAGAGAGAGAGAGAGGACGGTATTGAGGGAAGGCGGGAGAGGATGGCAGGAGCGAGGGAGGGATTGAGGGAAGGGAGAAGGGTAGGAGCAGGCGACGGAGGGGGGGGGGGGGTGAGGGTGGAGAGACAGAGAGGATAATGTTTCAAAAATAGTCTTCTTTCGATATGCATACGGACATTTTCCAAGACTACCGCAGAAGCCGTTTTGGCCAGCTTAGGTGTAAAAGAGTTAGCTAGATAGATAGATGTATTACACAATAGGCAATTGACCTTTGAGTGAATACAAGGCTATTTATTATGCATTGCATGGCGGACAAATTATTTACATTGTGTCCACACAGATGTCGCAACCCCTCCTCCAACACCCCCACCCCCTAAACACACACTTGCAGTGCGCGCATGCTTTGTATGTGGATAACTATTACAAATGTGGTGGAAAAAGTACTATAATATATGCTGACATTTACTCCTTATTGACCAAGTTTAGTCAATGAAAACATTGTTATTGAAGGCAGCAACAGCGTTCACTAGAACATAGATGCCGATGTTTGTTGATGGTGGTTTTTAAGCATTAGCGGTCAATTGCCGTATATGACCACTTGACCTTTATTACGGGTTGTTTAAAAAACCCAGCTATTGGTGATTGGTTCTTAACTATTAGAATTATTGCATATGACCCCATATCTAAGTGGACCACTTGAGTTGTGATTCTACGAACACATTGCTATTCCTGTATAGGACCACCCATCTGAGCGATTATTTAGCCTAATTCATAGGACTACCTATCTAAGGTAGACCGCTTGAGTTTTATTGATAACCACCATGCATATATACGGTTGAAACGAGTGGGAGGGAGGTGGAGGGGAGAGGGGGGGAGGTGAAGTGGGCAGGTAGTTGAAGGGACGAGGGAGATAGCGTTGCATCAACTATGTGATGATATAGAATATATCATATTGTTCCAGCCCTAATACGTCTACAATTGCTAACCGCAACATGTTTTTGTTGCAACAGTCATGTTCTAACGCTATGAAATACTAAACTATATCAGTTGCGTGTTGCTATTCCTGCTAGTTGATGAAAAATTACTACAATTACATAACGCATAGCAGCATTTGAACGCGAAACTTACATAAATTCTGGTAATATTTGGATAAATCACTCTGTTTCAGCCTTAATATCTTTGCAAGAACTAGTAGCAAGAGGTTTGTGTTGCAAGGGTCGTATTCAGAGGTGTACACATACTAAGACAGCTGAGATATGTGTTATAATTGTTACTAGTTCATTAATTATTAATACGATTACATAGCGTGCTTGGCACATGCAACTTGTAAAGATTAGCGGAAATTAAGGAAAAGATGCTATGTTCCAGCATTAATAACGTTTCAACGGCCACTAGCAACAGCTTTCTGTTGCATGGCTGGTGTTCATAGATTATGAAATACTAAGAAACTCGGGTTTTGCTTTGCTACTTCTATTAATTAATTTATTATTAATACGCTTGCATAGCGTGTTGAATGTGATAATTGTAAAAAAAAATACAGGAAAATATTGAATATTATGGAAGTGGACCACTTGAATTTTATTGATGGCGATTCTCAAATACAGGGCTCTTAGAGACAGTAACAATTTTCGCTAAGACAGAGATGCTGATGTATGATGACGGTGGTTCTTAGCTCAAATACGTTCTATGACCACCTCTGTAAGTGAACTGCTTGAGTGGTGGTTCGCAAACCCATTGCTATTACAGTATAGGACCCTACATCTACGCACTTAATTAGCCCAATCCATTAGACTACCTATCTAAGGTGGACCACTTGAGTCTTATTGATGATGCTTCTAAAAAACATTGCTATTTGTGGTTATTGTGAAACATGTTGCATCTTAAACCAGCCATGGATCCCGGAATGCTATGACCGTTGTCATATCAGCGTGGGCATAGATGAACGATTGTTTGAAAACTAGAAGATAATCTGTCCATAAACGTCCGAGATATGAACTTCCGAAATTACTACATCATATATAGCAAAGGTCTAATTTCAGAGGTGTTCCTTAATAGACAGGTTAGATCTGTTACAGTTTCCGCTGTCGAGCAGATTTATGGTGACAACTTTAGATTTCACACTGCTGTTCCTTGTAGCCGAATGTCCAAGTTTAATTAGCAACATGGTTTGGTAGACTGAGTTGTTTCTTTAAAAATAATTTGACTGAAGGTCATTGCTGTGGGAGGAACAACTTTCAGTCAGACACATTACAAAAAATTCAACAACATAGATTTCAGAGCACACAATAATATCTTAAATATTTAGTCATCAGCGGAAAAGAGGTCAATCTAGTAATAATGATTTTATATAGCTTTCATGATAAAGCTCCATCAGATGGATATTCAGGCTTATAACCAGGAAGATATTTATTACCCAAAGACGAACACGTGCTCTGGCGCCAAAAGATGGTTATTCTTTAAAAGGGGTGGTGGTATGACGAGAAGCCGTAAGCAACCACCATCTTTTGGTCCAAAAACTCTGCATAGTATAGCGAATAAGTTGTATTAACTGACTATCTGTCTTTAACAACCACTTTTTGATGGACCATACAGTGCCCATTAAAAACAAGCTTGAGTGATCTTGCACGCTTAAATGCGCTGTTATACTCTTCTCCTAATAGAGCGGATTAGTGATTTAGCTTTTAACACTTTGAACCCTAAAGTGCTAAAATTTTGTTTTCCTGATAATACTAGAAGTATTGTGTAAGTTGATGAATGTATTGAAAGAGATTTGACTGGAAACTGTGGCCATAGCCGTCATATATCCCTACCCAAGCCCTCCAACCAGTTTCAGAATCTTATCTATTCAGTTTTCTTGAATTGACAAATGCGTGGCGTGGCGTGTTTCAATACTAGAAGCGTGACAGTAAAAGTAGTTCCTGTCTCAATTAGCTACATCAGTTGGCGACAACTTTAGATTTCACCCTTTACCCCATCTTCAGTGCATCTGAAATGGTCTTGCGAAATGTCCATTTGCAAACTAAGAGAAGACTATTTATGAAAGTTTACAACTGGAATGATTAGCTCGATAACTGAGCCAGTCACTCCAGTGGTAAATTTTCAAAATAGTCTTCTCTTGGTCTAGAAATGGATATTTTCCATGAGAAAATTTAAATTTTCTTGAACAAATTTAAAAATTGGAACAGAAAGGCAATCTTAACAGTCTATTTAAAAGAGCTACCATCGCAACTCCTCCTAGCCCATTTCACGCAGAAACTTGAAACTTCTGGTATGATTACACATATGGCCATGGATGTGCATGGCACTTTTGAAAGTTTGTCATGACGCCAAGGGGGTGGGGACTGTGGGTAAAAAATTTAATTTATGCAAAGGTGGTCATGTCACATATCGTTGTCAAGCCAATGATAAATAGACTACAATACAAGGAATTATTTTTATCTTGGGTCCAACTTAGGGTAGTGGGCGGGGACAAAAGTGGGCACCAATCGATTGTAACGCAACTCGTCCTAGACCATTTCACAGAGACCTTTAAACTTTCAAAAATATTTTGAAACTAATTTGACTGTGTGTTGCTGCTGCAACAACGCCTAGTGAAATAGTTTCAAAATATTCAACATAATGTTAAAAACATAGGGCCTTAACCATCTTATGATGAAGCCAGCCAAACTGGCCTCTGCAGGGGTCTTGAGGAATGTCGATTGTAGGCCAAGTGAAAAACTATTTCTGAAAATTTACCACTGGAATGACTGGCTCGGTAAGCGAGCCAGTCATTCCAGTGGCAAAATTTCAAAATACAATTTTTTGGCCTGCAATAAGACATTCAACAAGAAAATGTTTAGTTTTTTTGACAAGATTTAGTCATTAAAGGGTTAAATGATAAGGACATAGGGCTTACAATTTGTACAATTGATGGACATTATAACCCTGTCTAGCATAGCTAGAAATCGGAGGACATTGCTGGCAATGAATACCTCTATGTTTTTATGACTGTAATAAATAAACAACAACGCTCGCTAACTGGTCCCATCAGTGGGTGGGGTGATAATTACCCTGCATAGAAAAGGTTAGCATTTCAATTTCGCACTGATCTCAACACAATTATTTATCCAATGATCGATTTAAAAGCGCTTTTATTTCTGAAGATAGTTGTGCGGAGAACCAACTTAATGTTTTGAAAGGACGTTGACTGAATGTTGTTGCTACCTAAGGAAACAATTACGTTCAGTCAAATTGTTTTTAAGTAACCAGCTAGGGCATTTTTCCAGGAACGGGTGATGAATTGAGCATTGAGCAGGGTTAAATAGATAATCGATGCATTGAGCAGGGTTAAATAGACAGTCGGAGAAGTGATATCAATAAACGTCCAAATGCAAAATTAACCCGTTTCCTTCTAGCAGGGCTAAAGAAACTAGTGGAATTATGCCACAACTGCTTGTATGTAGTGAAACAAGACTGGATTTTTGTGAGAAATCTTGTAGCCTGCTTGACAATTATCGTATTGTTTGTTGAAATCTGTTGCTATTTAGGGTAGCAGCAACTTTCAGTCATGAGTATTTATCTGTAGGGAACTGAAATATTTAATATGATGATTGTCCGAGTTTGTTTACATTTCTCTCAGCGTATATAACGAGTTGTTGCTTCGCCGCCCATTCACTCACCACCCACCCCCGTATGTAATGCTATTTTGTCACATGTAATGAAGCCACTCTATTTTGCGTCAAAGTAAAATAGCCATTATGGAGTTTGTTTGGACAATGATGTTGCTGGAATGAGTTGCTAAATTGTTGCTATCAAATCAGTCGCATTGGCCGGAATTCAATAAGGATGATTAAACCAGGTTTAGCTTTATTAGTTTTATAGATAGGGCGATATCTCCAACTTTTCATTGTTTGAGAGCTAGGTCACGCCCCGTGCAAGAGGTGAAGCCTAAATTAAGTTTTAAATAATTGCCCGCGTTCTATGTCTATTCAGCGCCATGGCCAATTTAGCCGGGTTGTAGCCTAAACGCTGAGGCTGATATTCCTCCACGTTTGGACAATCTGTATTAGTGAGAGAACTCAAAGCCGATGGTATGATTTTGTCCAAATTGCGCCGTAGATTGGAATTTATATAGTCAATGATAGTATTTAATTATGTACCTATGATCATTCCGTTGCTGAGTTATGTTGCAAAAACAAAACACCGGCATTATTTTTAGAGGTCCAATTTGGTAGTTTGTTCATTATTGAAGCCAGTCAATTTGGGTTGTTTTTGGCTCTTGATCATGAAAGGGTCTGTATTGCAAACTACTTGTACACTGCCGTTAATAAAGAAGTGTGCGCCTGTACCGCAATTCTGGCTAACGTAAGGTGCACATAAAATTAACCCACCAATTTCGATTGTCCCCTACACATTTTGTGGCTGTTCTTTAAATTATAGTGTTCCAATGTTTCTTTTTGATGATGATGTTGCGGAATGTTGTTGCTCTCGGGCACAGCAGCAGCATCTTAGCAACCGAGAATTCAGAAGCATTGGCCACGCTGTTTAAAGGGCGGGACAAATTGTGTATTTTTGAAATCTGCAATCAAATGTCATGACATTTTAAATACGCAAGGCTGTTCATTTTGACGTTGCAAGATCATACACATATATCAATGTATTAGCTGATGTTGGTGCATGCATTTTGCACTCGGTACCATTCCATCTTGTGTCATCATACAATAGGATCACATTATAATATAATACAGAGAGAGAGAGAGAGAGAGAGAGAGAGAGGGAGAGGGAGAGGGAGAGAGAGAGAGAGAGAGAGAGAGAGAGCAGGCGACGGAGGGGGGGGGGGGTGAGGGTGGAGAGACAGAGAGGATAATGTTTCAAAAATAGTCTTCTTTCGATATGCATACGGACATTTTCCAAGACTACCGCAGAAGCCGTTTTGGCCAGCTTAGGTGTAAAAGAGTTAGCTAGATAGATAGATGTATTACACAATAGGCAATTGACCTTTGAGTGAATACAAGGCTATTTATTATGCATTGCATGGCGGACAAATTATTTGCATTGTGTCCACACAGATGTCGCAACCCCCTCCTCCAACACCCCCACCCCCTAAACACACACTTGCAGTGCGCGCATGCTTTGTATGTGGATAACTATTACAAATGTGGTGGAAAAAGTACTATAATATATGCTGACATTTACTCCTTATTGACCAAGTTTAGTCAATGAAAACATTGTTATTGAAGGCAGCAACAGCGTTCACTAGAACATAGATGCCGATGTTTGTTGATGGTGGTTTTTAAGCATTAGCGGTCAATTGCCGTATATGACCACTTGACCTTTATTACGGGTTGTTTAAAAAACCCAGCTATTGGTGATTGGTTCTTAACTATTAGAATTATTGCATATGACCCCATATCTAAGTGGACCACTTGAGTTGTGATTCTAAGAACACATTGCTATTCCTGTATAGGACCACCCATCTGAGCGATTATTTAGCCTAATTCATAGGACTACCTATCTAAGGTAGACCGCTTGAGTTTTATTGATAACCACCATGCATATATACGGTTGAAACGAGTGGGAGGGAGGTGGAGGGGAGAGGGGGGGGGGAGGTGAAGTGGGCAGGTAGTTGAAGGGACGAGGGAGATAGCGTTGCATCAACTATGTGATGATATAGAATATATCATATTGTTCCAGCCCTAATACGTCTACAATTGCTAACCGCAACATGTTTTTGTTGCAACAGTCATGTTCTAACGCTATGAAATACTAAACTATATCAGTTGCGTGTTGCTATTCCTGCTAGTTGATGAAAAATTACTACAATTACATAACGCATAGCAGCATTTGAACGCGAAACTTACATAAATTCTGGTAATATTTGGATAAATCACTCTGTTTCAGCCTTAATATCTTTGCAAGAACTAGTAGCAAGAGGTTTGTGTTGCAAGGGTCGTATTCAGAGGTGTACACATACTAAGACAGCTGAGATATGTGTTATAATTGTTACTAGTTCATTAATTATTAATACGATTACATAGCGTGCTTGGCACATGCAACTTGTAAAAATTAGCGGAAATTAAGGAAAAGATGCTATGTTCCAGCATTAATAACGTTTCAACGGCCACTAGCAACAGCTTTCTGTTGCATGGCTGGTGTTCATAGATTATGAAATACTAAGAAACTCGAGTTTTGCTTTGCTACTTCTATTAATTAATTTATTATTAATACGCTTGCATAGCGTGTTGAATGTGATAATTGTAAAAAAAAATACAGGAAAATATTGAATATTATGGAAGTGGACCACTTGAATTTTATTGATGGCGAATCTCAAATACAGGGCTCTTAGAGACAGTAACAATTTTCGCTAAGACAGAGATGCTGATGTATGATGACGGTGGTTCTTAGCTCAAATACGTTCTATGACCACCTCTGTAAGTGAACCGCTTGAGTGGTGGTTCGCAAACCCATTGCTATTACAGTATAGGACCCTACATCTACGCACTTAATTAGCCCAATCCATTAGACTACCTATCTAAGGTGGACCACTTGAGTCTTATTGATGATGCTTCTAAAAATCATTGCTATTTGTGGTTATTGTGAAACATGTTGCATCTTAAACCAGCCATGGATCCCGGAATGCTATGACCGTTGTCATATCAGCGTGGGCATAGATGAACGAGTGTTTGAAAACTAGAAGATAATCTGTCCATAAACGGCCGAGATATGACCTTCCGAAATTACTACATCATATATAGCAAAGGTCTAATTTCAGAGGTGTTCCTTAATAGACAGGTTAGATCTGTTACAGTTTCCGCCGTCGAGCAGATTTATGGTGACAACTTTAGATTTCACACTGCTGTTCCTTGTAGCCGAATGTCCAAGTTTATTTAGCAACATGGTTTGGTAGACTGAGTTGTTTCTTTAAAAATAATTTGACTGAAGGTCATTGCTGCGGGAGGAACAACTTTCAGTCAAACACATTACAAAAAATTCAACAACATAGATTTCAGAGCACACAATAATATCTTAAATATTTAGTCATCAGCGGAAAAGAGGTCAATCTAGTAATAATGATTTTATATAGCTTTCATGATAAAGCTCCATCAGATGGATATTCAGGCTTATAACCAGGAAGAAATTTATTACCCAAAGATGAACACGTGCTCTGGCGCCAAAAGATGGTTATTCTTTAAAAGGGGTGGTGGTATGACGAGAAGCCGTAAGCAACCACCATCTTTTGGTCCAAAAACTCTGCATAGTATAGCGAATAAGTTGTATTAACTGACTATCTGTCTTTAACAACCACTTTTTGATGGACCATACAGTGCCCATTAAAAACAAGCTTCAGTGATCTTGCACACTTAAATGCGCTGTTATACTCTTCTCCTAATAGAGCGGATTAGTGATTTAGCTTTTAACACTTTGAACCTAAAGTGCTAAAATCTTGTTTTCCTGATAATACTAGAAGTATTGTGTAAGTTGATGAATGTATTGAAAGAGATTTGACTGGAAACTGTGGCCCCAGCCGTCATATATCCCTACCCAAGCCCTCCAACCAGTTTCAGAATCTTATCTATTCAGTTTTCTTGAATTGACAAATGCGTGGCGTGGCGTGTTTCAATACTAGAAGCGTGACAGTAAAGGTAGTTCCTGTCTCAATTAGCTACATCAGTTGGCGACAACTTTAGATTTCACCCTTTACCCCATCTTCAGTGCATCTGAAATGGTCTTGCGAAATGTCCATTTGCAAACTAAGAGAATACTATTTATGAAAGTTTACAACTGGAATGATTAGCTCGATAACTGAGCCAGTCACTCCAGTGGTAAATTTTCAAAATAGTCTTCTCTTGGTCTAGAAATGGATATTTTCCATGAGAAAATTTAACTTTTCTTGAACAAATTTAAAAATTGGAACAGAAAGGCAATCTTAACAGTCTATTTAAAAGAGCTACCATCGCAACTCCTCCTAGCCCATTTCACGCAGAAACTTGAAACTTCTGGTATGATTACACATATGGCCATGGATGTGCATGGCACTTTTGAAAGTTTGTCATGACGCCAAGGGGTGGGGACTGTGGGTAAAAAATGTAATTTATGCAAAGGTGGTCATGTCACATATCATTATCAAGCCAATGATGAATAGACTACAATACAAGGAATTATTTTTATCTTGGGTCCAACTTAGGGTAGGGGGCGGGGACACAATTGGGCACCAATCGATTGTAACGCAACTCGTCCTAGACCATTTCACAGAGACCGTTAAACCTTCGGTATGATTACACATATTGCGAGGAATGTGCATGGCACTTTTGAAATTTTGTCATGACCGCAGGGGGTGGGGACTGTGAGTCAAAAATTTAATTTATCCAAACATGGTCATGCCACATATCATTTTCAAGCCAACGATTAGTAGACAACAATACAAGGAATTATTTTGATCTTGCGTCAAACTGAGGGTATAGGGCAGGGTCAAAAGTAGGCACAAATCGATTGTCATGCAACTCCTAGAGCATTTGACATCTAAATATGTATTATACTGATTGTTTTTTACAATGTTTCTTCTTTTTTCAGACTATGAACTTTAATTATGTTTGGACCATTAGCTAGTTGTCATTAAATGACTTCACGTTACTCCTGGGCAGATCAGCTTTATGGTTCAGTCTCCAAGCTATGTTTGCCCAATGGGTAGTACCACCGGTGTTTCGAATTCACATGTTGATTGTCAAATTTGAAAATGTGACTATCCGGTGGTCCATCATATCCTGTGATGTACAATTAATATACAGTACAGGTCAGCTATTTGCTATATTCTGATAGGTCTTGTGGAATTTTGGTATGACCCAAGTGATGGGAAATGTGGTGTAAAAAATAAAAAATTTCCAAAGGTGGTCATGTCACATCATTTTGAAGCCAATGATGAGTAGACTACAGTAGATGGAATTATTTTGATCTTGGGTCAAACGAGGGTATGGGGCAGGGTCAAAAGTGGGCACCAATCAATTGTAACACAACTCCTCCTAGACCATTTCACATAGAAATTTATGATTCAACATATGGCCAGGGATGTGCATGACACATTGGAATTTTTATATCAGCCGAAGGGGTGGGGGAAATGGTGGGCAGAAAGTAAATCTTTATCAAATGTGGTCATGTCACATATCATTTTGAAGCTTGTAGGTAGTAGACTACAGTACAACACATTATTTTGTTCTTGGGTCAATCTGCGGGCAGTGAGCTGGAGTCAAATGGGCAATCTAATTCTATATATGTACATGACTTGGATATTGTTTCTTCACAGAATAGTTAGTCCTGCGCAGACCGGGCCCTGCAGCAGCCGGTTCCTTGGGTAACTTAAAAATGCAAGATATTGCTATCTTCTAATACCTCTTGTCCTGCTAGTTACTTCTTCCGAAGCACCAGGTATAGAACAGTCAAACTGGTTCCATGTTACCAGATTTAGTGTCTAGAGAAATCCCTGATTAACCTGTTTACTGTTGAATGACCAATCATCTAGCTGATTTTGTGACCAGTTTTGTGTATATCGATCTTCTCCAAAACCACCTAGGCGATTGATCAGAAAGACAAGAAATATTATCTAAAGAAGTTCTAGAAAAAAAAAGTTTCACCAGATAACTAGATTGTACATGAAGTCCAAGAAAAGAATGTCTAGTTCAAGTGCAGGTATTCTTGGAAGCCGTATATCTGTTCATGGAACAGATCTAGTTATTATTATTATTATTATTATTATTATTATTATTATTATTATTATTCCGCCGCCAGCCATTTCCAGCAAGTAAATTGAACCAAAACTCCGAAACCGGCAAGCAAATTGAATCAAAACTCAGAATATATGGTTGAGATCACCCTCTGAATCAAAATAGCTAAACAGAGCCTGATTGGCTCGGGGCATTGGCGGCCATATTGATGACGTCATAAATGACAAAATAATCTTCTCCTCTGGAACTTCTGAAGCGAGCTGGCTAAGATTTGGGGAAAAAATTAGTCTATGGCGGCAAGTGAAATTTGTTCGCAAAAACTTGATTGGTAAAACAGTATCGCCACCCTGGACCAATCAAATTCGAGCATTTTGAACTTTTTTATTTGATGGATTTGGATGGAGAAAATTGCTATACATATGTTAGTTGACCATCTGCATGGTGTGTTTTAAATTGAACGAGACCCATCTGTAAAGGGCGGAACTATTTAGATTTTAATTTTCCTCTTTATTATGTAGTAGAAGACAGTTTGCTATAGGCTCTAATAAAAATGATTAATGTGACATTTGATTTTCATTTTATATCTCTGGGGTAATAAATGGCATTTGCTACTGTAAATGCTCTAGGCAAACAGATTAATATAATGGGGATTTAATTGCCATTTAATACCAGTTGACCATCTGCCCGATTAACCCATGAATGTATTAATGTCAATATAAAACTTGCACTTAATGTAGATGCTACGGATAGCTGATGAATATTTTTCAAAACAATTTGACAGGAAATTGTTCCTGCCTATTAAACCTTCTACTGGTGAAATATTAGATTTTGTATTAACCCTTATACTGCAATGTTAACTTTTATTTCATTGATTTTGTACTAATTTTCCAGTATCCATTAAGAAATATTGGAAAGGTAAATTGTCACACACATCTTATATATTTTACTGCTGAATGGCCAATCCCTGATTAACCTATTTACTGCTGAATGGCCAATCATCTAGCTGAATTTTGTGACCAGTTTTGTGTCTGTATATAAATCTTCTCCAAAGCCACCTAAGTGATTGATCCGAATGACAAGTATTATTATCTAGAGCAGTTACTAAAAAGTGAATTTCACCAGAGAACATTTGTATACAAGTTGTACACATTGATGCCTGAATTTCATGTAACATGTTGAATGTTTTGAAACTAATTTGACTGTGTGTTGTGGCTGCAACAACGCCCAGTGAAATAGTTTCAAAATATTCAACATAATGTTAAAAACATAGGGCCTTAACCCTCTTATGATGAAGCCGGCCAAACCGGCCTCTGCAGGGGTCTTGAGGAATGTCGATTAGTAGGCCAAGTGAAAACTATTCCTGAAAATTTACCACTGGAATGACTGGCTCGGTAAGCGATCCAGTCATTCCAGTTGCAAAATTTCAAAATACAATTTTCTTGGCCTGCAATAAGACATTCAACAAGAAAATGTTTAGTTTTTTCACAAGATTTAGTCATTAAAGGGTTAAATGTTAAGGACATAGGGCTTACAATGTGTACACTTGATGGACATTATAATCCTGTCTAGCATAGTTAGAAATCGGAGGGACATTGCTAGAAATTGATACCTCTATGTTTTTATGCCTGTAATAAATAAGCAACAACGCTCGCTAACGGGTCCCATCAGGCTACAGGACATATTCAGTATTTTAAAGATTCATTTGGAACGAGATTACATTATAGAGTACCTTAAGTTATTTGTAGAACACAGGACTTGAATAATTTTATGTCCCTCTCTTCCTGTGATAGCACGTTGAAAGAAAGCGCACACCAGGCAGTCGTTGACGAACTGTGTCAGAGGGCTCATCTGAGTTAAATATCACTGATGTCTATTGCTGAATATGCAGTGCATTAAGATCAATCTATGTACAGTAACATCATTATTTTAAAGTTCATGGCCTCCAAAGTCCTTGGTCTCCAAAATCATTTCTCTTTTTCAACTGCCCTGTATTAACCCACCTTTACTGACAAATTCTTAAGCTCCTAATGAGATCGTTATTGACAGGAGTTTAATGTCGATTCCGAACAGAAATATACTGAAAATTATTGTTGACTAGGGTATCAACAACATGCAGCCAAATTGGTTTTTTAAAGTCAGCCAAATTGTTTTAGGTTTCTTTGATAACTGTTCTGAAAATAGAATGAAATAGACTGTTACACTGTTTATTCATTTGGACAAACAATCATGAAATGCTTTAGTGTCATGAAAAGAATGAACGAGACCAATGATAGGGGTTGTGGCTCACAAACCACAGTGGGGGTGGGGGAGGTGATAATTACCCTGCATAAAAAGGCTAACATTTCAATTTCGCACTGATCTCAACATAATTATTTATCCAATGATCGAATTAAAAGCGCATTTATTTCTGAAGATAGTTGTGCTGAGAACCAACTTAATGTTTTGAAAGCACGTTGACTGAACGTTGTTGCTACCTAAGGAAACAATTACGTTCAGTCAAATTGTTTTAAAAAAATGAGCCAGGGCATTTCCAGATCGTTAGGATGCATTGAGCAGGGTTAAATAGATAATCGGAGTGATATCAATAAAACCCCAAATGCAAAATTAACCCGTTTCCTTCTAGCAGGGCTGAAGAAACTAGTGAAATTATGCAGTGATCCATCACTGCGTGTATGTATTGAAACAAGACTGGATTTTTGTGAGAAATCTTGTAGCCTGCTTGGCAATTATCATATTATGTTTGTTGAAACCTGTTGCTATTTAGGGTAGCAGCACCTTTCAGTCATGAGTATTTATCTGTAGGGAACTGAAATATTTAATGTGATGATTGTCCGAGTTTGTTTACATTTCTATCAGCGTATATAACTAGTTGTTGCTTCGCCGCCCATTCGCTCACCACCCGCCCACCCCCGTATGTAATGCTATTTTGTTACATGTAATGAAACCACTCTATTCTGCGTCAAAATAAAATAGCCATTATGGAGTTTGTTTTGAAAATTATGTTGCTGGAATGAGTTGCTAAATTGTTGCTATCAATTCAGTCACATTGGCCGGAATTCAACAAGGATGTTTAAACCAGGATTAGCCTAAACCGGGTAACAAATCACAAAGTAATTGCGATGTTAGTTTTATAGATTGGGCGATGTCTCCAACTTTTCCTTGTTTGAGAGCTAGGTCACGTCCCGTGCAAGAGGTGTGGCCTAAATTAAGTTTTAAATAATTGTCCTTGTTCTATGTCTATTCAGCGCCATGCCCAATTTGGCCGGGTTGTAGCATAAGCGCTGAGGCTGATATTCCGCCATGCTTGAACAATCTATATTAGTGAGAGAACTCAAAGCCGATGGTACGATTTTGTCCCAATTGTGCCGTAGATTGGAATTTATATAGTCAATGATAGTAATTAATTATGTACCTATGATCATTCCGTTGCTGAATTATGTTGCAAAAACTTACCCCAAAACACCGGCATTATTTTAGAGGTCCAATCTGTGCTGTTTAAAGGGTGGGGGCAAATATCATGACATTTTAAATACGCAAGGCTGTTCATTTTAACGTTGCGAGATCATACACATATATTAACGTATTAGCTGGTGTTGCTTCATGCATTTTGCACTCGGTACCATTCCATCTGGTGTCCATCATACAACAGGATCACATTATACTATAATACAGAGAGGGGGTGGCATTGAGATTGAGGGCGGGCGGGAGAGGATGGCGGGAGCGAGGGAGGGATTGAGGGAAGGGAGAAGCGGAGGAGAGGGGGACGGGGGGGGGAGAGGGTGGAGAGAGAGAGAGAGAGGATAATGTTTCAAATATAGTCTTCTCTTGGTATGCAAACGGACATTTTCCAAGACTACCGCAGAAGCCGTTTTGGCCAGCTTAAGTGCTAAAGAGTTAGCTAGATAGATAGATTTATTACACAATAGGAAATTGGCCTTTGAGTGAATACAATGCTATTTATTATGCATTGTATGGCGGACAAATTATTTGCATTGTGTCCACACAGATGTCACAACCCCTCCTCCGACCCCACCCCACCCCCTGAACACACACTTGCTCTGCGCGCGTGCTTTGTATGTGGATAGCTATTACAAATGTAGTGGAAAAAGTACTATATTATATGCTGACATTTACA
The DNA here is from genome assembly GCA_034401795.1 of Chaetoderma sp. LZ-2023a. Lineage (NCBI taxonomy): Eukaryota > Metazoa > Mollusca > Caudofoveata > Chaetodermatida > Chaetodermatidae > Chaetoderma > Chaetoderma sp. LZ-2023a. The sequence continues at coordinate 54,754 of JAVVLW010000070.1, read as the reverse complement.
CCTTTATTGGGCAAGTTTAGTCAATGAAAACATTGTAATTGAAGGCAGTAACGGCGTTCACTAAGAAATAGATGCTGATGTATGTTGATGGTGGTTTTTAAGGATTAGCGGCCACTTGACCTTTATATGACCTGCATATGACCACCTATCTAAGGGGACCACTTGAGTTGTGACTCTAAAAACGCATTGCTATTCCTGTATAGGACTACCCATCTAAGCGATTATTTAGCCTAATGCATAGGACTACCTATCTAAGGTAGACCACTTGAGTTTTATTGATAACCACCATGCATATATACAGTTGAAACGAGTGGGAGGGAGGTGGAGGGGAGAGGGGGGGGGGAGGTGAAGGGGGCAGGTAGTTGAAGGGACGGGGGAGATAGAATATATCATTATGTTCCAGCCCTAATACGTCTGTTTTTGTTGTCATGTTATAAAGCTGTGAAATACTAAACGATATCTGTTGCATGCTGCTATTGCTGCTAGTTGATGAAAAATTAATACAGTTACATAACGCATAGCGACATTTGAACGCGAAACTTGCATAAATTCCGGGAATATTGGGATAAATCACTATGTTTCAGGCTTAATAACTTTGCAACGACCAGTAGCAAGAGGTTTCTGTTGCAAGGGTCGTATTCAGAGGTTTACACATACTAAGACATCTGAGATATGTGTTACAATTGTTACTAGTTCCAGAATTATTAATACGATTCCACCCATGCAACAGAAAGCTGTTGCTAGTGGCCGTTGAAACATTATTAATGCTGGAACATAGTGATCCTTTCCTTAATTTCCGCTAATTTATACAAGTTTCAGGTTCCAAGCACGCTATGTTCATAGATTATGAAATACTAAAACACTCGAGTTTTGGGTTGCTATTTCTATTAATTATTTAATTATTAATACGCTTGCATAGTGCAGTTGAATGTGATACTTGTAAAAAAAAAATACAGGAAAATATTGAATATTATGGAAGTGCACCACATGAATTTTATTGATGGCGATTCTCAAAAACACTGCTCTTAGAGACAGTAACCATTTTCGTTAAAACAGAGATGCTGATGTATGATGACGGTGGTTCTCAGTGATTAGCGCTCAATTACGTTCTATGACCAGCTCTGTAAGTGTACCGCTTGAGTGGTGGTTCTCAAACCCATTGCTATTACAGTATAGGACCATACATCTACGCACTTAATTAGCCTACTGCATTAGAATGCCTATCTAAGGTGGACCACTTGAGTCTTATTGGTGATGCTTCTAAAACATTGCTATTTGTGGTTATTGTGAAACCTGTGGCATCTTAAACCACAGGTATGACAGGTCGTAACAGACCACCTTTAGAAACATTTTAATGTAATTAATTAACCTACTATTATCTTCCCAAAACAGGGAAATCATAACATTAGCAAACTAAATTCCATGATTTATATGCACAGCACACCATTGGATAAGTTATGGGAGACCTATCAGAACTATCTTGATAACAAGGGCGATCAATCTGGCCAGAGTAATTCAGCTAAACAATTAAGGTTTACCTCACTTTTTAGCGAAAAATACGACCGTGACCTATAACATAAATGATAGAAATTGTGATTAAAATGTTATCTTTAATAGGCCTACGTTCGAAACATACGAGGATGATATATTTAAGAGTTCCAATCATGGCCACTGACGAATGCAACTCAAGCTAACTAATGGTGGCTCAATAGCTATTATGAGTAATGAACTGGATTTGCTACTGTAAACGCTCTAGGCAAACATATTAAGTTGATAGGGATTTAATTGTCATTTAATAGATGTTGACCATGGGGGCCAATTAACCCATCAACCTATGAATGCCAATATAAACCTATCGCTTATTGTAGATGCTAAGGATACCCACAGAATATTTTAACAATCTGACTGGAAGTTGTTCCTGCCTATTAACCCTTCTACTGGTGAAATATTATAGTAGTTGTATTTACCTGTGTACTGCAGAATGTTAGCCCTTGATTGATTTTGTACTAATTTCCAGTTTCCATTGAGCATATTGGAAAGATAAAATATTGTCATGCACTTCTAGATCTGTTTATGGCTGTATGGTCAATCCCTGATTTACCTATTTACTGCTGAATGCCCAATCATCTACATGATTTTTGTGACCAGTTTTGTGTCTGTATATAGATATTCTCCTAAGCCACCTAGGTGACTGATCCGAGAGGCAAGAAATATTACCTAAAGCAGTTATAGAAAGGGAATTTCATCAGAGAACAGGAAAACAGATTAATGTGATAGGGATTTAATTGTCAATTAACAGCAGTTGACCATGGAGCCGATTAACCCATGAACTTATGAATGCCACTATAAAACTTGCACTTATTGTAGATGCTAAGGATACATGCTGACTATTTTTCAAAACAATTTGACTGAAAGTTGTTCCTGCCTATTACCCCTTCTACTGCTAAAATAATAGATTGGTATTAACCTTTATACTGCAGAATGCTAACTTTTACTTGGAATCCTTCTAGAAATTGTTCTGATTATTCTCTTTTATTATTATTATAATTACTATTCCTCTTCTATCGGCTTCTTTTGAGCCATGGATCCCGGAATGCTATGACCTTTGTCATATCAGCGTGGGCATAGATGAACGAGTGTTTGAAAACTAGAAGATAATCTGTCCACTTGCCCTGTAGGTGGGGCTTAGAATACACCTTCCGTATCCTCTGCATGTCATAAGAGGCGACTAAAGGAGGTAAGGGTGAGGTAACCCTGACAGAAACCTTGAGTGCTGAAGACGGAGGTTCCAGGCCGCACGGCGCAAACTAATAAACCAGGGATCCATGCACTTAACGCTTATGATCATGTCGATAGTCACTTAGGACTGGCGGTATGATCAGAGAACGAAAAGAAGAAGAAGACCTGTCAATAAACGGCCGAGATATGAACTTCCGAAATTACTACATCATATATAGCAAAGGTCTAATTTCAGAGGTGTTCCTTAATAGACAGGTTAGATCTGTTACAGTTTCTGCCGTCGAGCAGATTTATGGTGACAACTTTAGATTTCACACTCCTGTTCCTTGCAGCCGAATGTCCAAGTTTATTTAGCAACATGGTTTGGTAGACTGAGTTGTTTCTTTAAAAATAATTTGACTGAAGGTCATTGCTGTGGGAGGAACAACTTTCAGTCAAACACATTACAAAAAATTCAACAACATAGATGTCAGAACACACAATAATATCTTAAATATTTAGGCATCAGCGGAAAGAAGGTCAATCTAGTAATGATGATTTTATATAGCTTTCATGATAAAGCTCCATCAGATGGAAATTCGGGCTTATAACCAGGAAGATATTTATTACCCAAAGACGAACACGTGCTCTGGCGCCAAAAGATGGTTATTCTTTAAAAGGGGTGGTGGTATGACGAGAAGCCGTAAGCAACCACCATCTTTTGGTCCAAAAACTCTGCATAGTATAGCGAATAAGTTGTATTAACTGACTATCGTCTTTAACAACCACTTTTTGATGGACCATACAGTGCCCATTATAAACAGGCTTGAGTGATCTTGCCCGCTTAAATGCGCTATTATACTCTTCTCTTAATAGAGCGGATTAGTGATTTAGCTTTTAACACTTTGAACCCTAAAGTGCTAAAATCTTATTTTCCTGATAATACTAGAAGTATTGCGTAAGTTGATGAATGTATTGAAGGAAATTTGACTGGAAACTGTGGCCACAGCCGTCATATATCCCTACCCAAGCCCTCCAACCAGTTTCAGAATCTTATCTATTCAGTTTTCTTAAGTTGACAAATGCGTGGTGTGTTTCAATACTAGAAGCGTGACAGTAAAAGTAGTTCCTGTCTCAATTAGCTACATCAGTTGGTGACAACTTTAGATTTCACCCTTTACCCCTTCTTTAGTGCATCTGAAATGGTCTTGCGAAATGTCCATTTGCAAACTAAGAGAAGACTATTTATGAAAATTTACAACTGGAATGATTAGCTCGATAACCGAGCCAGTCACTCCAGTGGTAAATTTTCAAAATAGTCTTCTCTTGGTCTAGAAATAAATATTTTCCATGAGAAAATTTAAATTTTCTTGAACAAATTAAAAAATGTGGTACTTGAAGACCAGTAGTATCAAATATTATTTGATACTACTGGTCTTCAAGTACCACAAAATAAAAAATTCTTAAAAATCCCACACCGGGAAAGGTCCTAATTAATGTGATTAAAAATGTCTGCCACATTTTTGTTGCAAGCTAAGGATTACATTTCCTATTAATTTTAGACGCATATAATGTATTTCTAAAAAGTAAGAAATGGTAGAATGTGATGCTAAGTGATTGAATCTACTAGTGAAAGTGTTGTGCTGTCTCATTGCTAGTGTATTTACGTCACCAGCCCTTAATGGTGACGTCACATGTAGACAGGAGGCATTGAAGTATTTATACATTACGCTAGAAGCATCCATTTGTAGGAAGTCTATGGCTAAATTGTAGCTAGCGGCGGAATTTATGCGCAGAATGTCTCATATGTGCTCTTTATTGTCAGCAGGTCCTTTATAACGAGCAGAGGGACATTTAACACTTTCTGACTATTATTTTCCGTGAATGTACGTTCCGGGCGGAATTTTTTATAAACTTGTTTTCAGTATTCATTTCTGTTTTCTCCACACATTTTGTAATATCAGCTTCTGTTGCAATTTGTTGTAGGTTAACCTTATTTAAGCGTAGATTGACTGGACTATAGCGGTATGATCAGCGAACGAAAAGAAGAAGAAGACTACGGTGGCTCAGGAACTTAAAAAATCTGGAAGGCCAGGTAGCGAGATGGCAGGAATCCCTGCAGGTCTATAACTTTAACGTTGTTCACCATCCCGACAAATTGCATGGAAATGCCAACACCCTTAGTAGAATCAGCGCAGAAGCTGAACACAAAGAGGACACCACCATGACACAGTCAACACAGCCATCTCCGGAGTTCCCCGAATTGAGGTGCGCAGAGTGGAATCCGGAGAACATCGCACACCACCAAACAACAGACGTGCAGACATGAAATATATACGTGTGGATTCAGGAGGGGGTACGTGGTACGTCCTGCTAAGGAAACGGTAACACCTCTATCCACCATGGCAAAATATTATTACCAATGTTTCGAAGAATGTCAATTAATAAATAACGTTCTATATATTAATGACTGTTTGGTAGTCCCGGAAAGTTATCATGAACTTATACTGAAACAACTGCATGATAACGCCGGGCATCTGGCCGTGGAAAGGACTGTTGTCCGTATCAAATTGAGATTCCACTGGATCGGGATTCGCAATAGTGTCAAGGCATGGGTTGCCAAATGTATCCCATGCCAAAGACGTGCTGTTGGCCAACACCATATCGCACCATCTCAAATTAAGATTGTTGGTGCACCGTGGGAGCAAGTGGCTATCGACGTGCTCGGACCCTTGAATATAACGGATGATGGAAATAAATACCTCCTCGTAATGCAAGATTATCTTACGAAGTGGGAGGAAGCATTTGCTCTGCCGGACCAAGAGGCATCCACCGTAGCAGAGGTCATGACCAGCAATGTGTTCTGCCACTTTGCTATGTCTTATGAGTTGCACTCCGATCAAGGAAGTAATTTTGAGAGCCGGCTCGTATCAGAGCTCTGCAAATTATTCCATATCGTCAAGACAAGGACAACTCCATACCACCCTCGGAGTGACAGGATGGTAGAGAGGTTCAACAGAACTCTCGCGGAGATGCTTACCAAGGAAACACGCCTTGGATGTAGAGATTGGGACTTACGGCTCCCGTATGTACTCATGGCTTACCGCACTTCAGTACATTCCAGCACGGGCTACATTCCTGCTCGGCTAATGTTAGGCCGTGAATTAGCCTTACTCCTGGATGTGGCCATGCCACTAATACCAGGAGAGAAAAATCGACCATCTCTCTATGTCAAACTATTGCGGCAAAGGATAGAACAGGCCCATGAGTTAGTGAGAGAAACCTTATCCACTGCACACCGGCCGCAAAAGACATGGCATGACCGGAGGGTGCATGGAGATCTGTATGAAGCAGGAAGAATGGTTTGGGTACACGATTCACGACGGTCTGCAAACGTGCCAAGTAAACTGAGTTACCAGTGGAAAGGCCCCTATGTGGTAGTAGGTAAGACGTTGGATGTGACCTACCATATCCGTGCTTCGGATGGCCTGACCTCAGTCATCCACCTCGATCGACTTAAACCTTGTGTCAGTGACGACCCAGCACCAGAGCTCGGGACTGGGCATTTCTCATGACACTGGTACAGATATTTCTACGGAAATTGGTATTCCCATGTTTAGCGCAGATCACCGCGATGCTAGTTCAGCCACAGTTCTACCAAGCCAGAACGTGGGTGAACAAGCGGCTAACGCTGATGACGAGGACGAGATACGTACTCGCCCTCTCCCTCCTCAGCACGGGTCTACTCGATCTGGGAAGTCGTATCTGAAGAACTTTGTGTTTCTTTTGTCCAAGGGACCGGATGGGAAAGTTGTTCCTCCGATCTCTTCCCATTCCCACCCACTTCATTCTATGGCCCCCCCCCCCCCATCACAAGCGGAAGCTGAGGCTGACCCAAGCCATGCTTCCTGTGGGGTGGAACATATGGTGAATAGCATGGAAGTGAAGAGGCTGGATGAAGCCTTAGCGTGTCTAGAACCGCAAAACTGTACAACAACGTGTACCCGACCACCTCCCAAAATCGTGAGACCACACCCCTTCCAAGGGACACCATCTCCAGTAGTCTCACCACCGTCATCCCTCCAATTCGTGTCCCTCATCTATACACCAAGTTTGGACATCACCAGCCCAGTCCATTTCACACACCACTCGTCGTCTGTTGACCATCAATCTTCAGATATGAGAGAGACTGCTGCAACAGAGGAGGTGGCATCACGCACAGCACCGACCAACATTACCCCCCGGTGGGCAGGGAAGCAGCCTGATCAGCAGACTCTAGGCTCAAATTTTCCCGGTGTCTAAAAGCTATGACAGGACACCAACCATCGTGTAATGGGAGATGAGCACATCCTCCTGTCCAAAGGCCACCACATCCAATTGGCCTACCATACTCCCCCGTGAGCAGTCAGAACATCACACAACAGACAGAACGTCAACACCTACAGAACACACCTGCCTTCAAGACTGGATATGTCAATTCATCATTGCGCGTACATCACACACTTGCTCGGTTATACTCAGCATAACAGAGACATTCAACATCGGCAACAACAGCATTTAGCAGCACCTACCGGTATTAATTAATTCCCGGTAGAGACATAAAAATTCCCACAACAAATCCCTCCCGCATAAATTGCGGGAGAGATAATATCTCCCGCAGACTACACATCTCGCAAATAACAACAGATTTTGGCATTCACCAGCGTGGAAAACTGGAATGCGCCCACTTTGCTTATAACATTGGCATCATACAGCAGCCCGGATATCCCGACAACAGCATAATCATCAACAGACAACAGCCAACAAATCTCCCGCACACACCCTCTTATCCAGCCACGGGAGAACTGATCATATGGATATCAGGAATGCACTACAGCCATCTACAGTACGCGTCACGGGAGAGACGTTTGTCCAACATTCCTCCCCTTTCCCTTTTCCCGACGTTGTACGGAAACAGCTAAACCTACAGACTCCATCTACACGTAAATACAGTCAATATTATTAAGAGAGCAAGATGCCCGCATTGTCGTCAGTCACGAGTAGGATTTTGCTACTGAAAAGTTGAATTCGACAATGGATTGATCAAAGTTACGACAGCATCCGACAGGTCATCTGCACTCTAAAGTACCTCTGTCCCGCCCACGGGCTCAGCCATTACAGAGTGAAATACCCTCAGGGTTCGATAAAGTGGACATTCACGCCGCCTCTCCCTTCCCCTTCCTGCACCTGGTGGCCATAAACACATCACCTTCACCACAGCATATCATTCACAAATAACGAGTCACGTGTATCAGATTCAAATCACCAACATGTCAGAAACACAGACACTCAGCTTGACTGTATTCACAATCTCCGAATGATGGCATTGTAAATTGTAATTTAACCATTATTAAATGGTACTAATGTGTCTGGTCTAGGCAGGGATGGAGCTAGTTCTACCCATTGAGGAGAATGCTTGGCCAGCCCTTCCGCTCGGAAAACACAGCTATATTGACGGGATCGGTAACGTTGATTTACCGCATGAATAGATCTGTTTAAAGCACACATCAAATTACTTACAACTTCACTGTTAAATTGTTGATTAAGAACACAACTGCTCTACCATGCTACAAATCATAAAGCGCCATCAAAAATCTTACAGTAAAATTACAGAGGGAATTTCAAAAATTCTCTTCTTGCATTCCAGTCTATGATCTGGGCTGAGAACTACCTATTACAGACACCTACCAAGACGCATGTTAAAGAACTCACGCAAATACGGGACATTATAAAGATCTTGATGTAACATATATATTTCTATCTCTCACTTCTGCAACAGACTACACCTCAGCAACAGCATTTTGGCTGTCGCCATAAACAGCATATATGTTTCCGATCAACCACGTGCTTTTTAGAGCGACGTGACATTTATTGCTATTTCCAGTAAGTTGGGTCAAATGCTTTAAACAAAAAAGCCGCCCAAAGACGCGACTACCACAGCGTGATGGAGGAGTGGCGAGGGTGAGTCCGGAAGATTAGCGCTGACGTCACCAGGCTCCCACACCCCCCATCGAGCGCTCCAGCCTAAAATTAGAATAGGCAAGTTTATAAGCATCCAATCTGGAGAACCACCTCATGCTAATTAAAAGGTGAGGCACCGCAAAGTAAAGGTAGTACCATGTTTTTATGTTGATCAAAGGCTGTTAAATGCGCGAAATTAAGACAAGTTTAACGAGCCATTCTTTCTATAATTAAAAGTACTCCCTTTATACGGGAAGAATTAATCCCCTGACGTCTAGGCTAGAAAAAGAGGAAACTTTCACATAAGAATGGCCGAATCACCTGTTAAAACTTTTAGGTGTGGTCATCCGCCACCTGTGACGTCACCAAATAGCATAAAAGGAGGAAACGTGCTCTGAAACTTTGTCTTCCCATCAAAACTCGACACCACGGAAGAACAGATAGCATTAGGCTTCTTTCGTGTCGCAAACCAGAACTTTTACTAGAAAATCCGACTGCACACTTCATGTTAATAAGGATCATCTCTTCCAGTCAGCCTTTTGTATGACATGCCAGTAACTCTACACCACTACTCGCTACGGGGTGACCCACACGCTCCGTTATCATCACCATGTGTTGGAAGTAACGTTAGTTCCTGGAGGAGAGAATGAGGATCGTGCCATTTTAGCCACCGGCTTCGAATCTCGGTTCCCGGTCAAAGTTCTTCCGACTGAGAAAATGGCCCGCACGAAGAACACTACTCGTAGATATCCCATTAGTCATCATCTTCCAGACGTGAAATCCTGCCCGCAGCCGCATCTGGAAGCATTACGCCGGTACCAGTCACTTCATCCACACCAGTCCTGAAGCGGAGTAAGAAGCAAAAGTCTCCCACAAAATCCAGTTCGGCATCACCCGCATCAGTTATTAGCCATCCGGCTACGTTCACCACACCAGCCACTTAGTGTCTAAGACGGTGTTAGCCAGTCAGCCGATTTCGGTAGTGATTACGACACCTGCGGAAATAGACATTCCAAGTTACCCACATTCACCATCTCCGCCCGAACTTACTATAGACGAGGGACCAGGCCCATCACAGCCTGTGACAATTAGTGTAACTCTGACCCGTGTTATTCAGCATCTGCCTCCTGACCTTTCTGACACAGCCATCAGAAAGGGAACCACACCGGAACGTCCATACACGGGAAAGAGACGGATAACCCACACAAAGGACATTCAGCCCATGCCTAACATCACGGCAAGTCGTCTGTTAAAATATGCTAAGTTTCGGAAGATGTCATCTCCTGCCGTATCCGCTCACGCACCATGGCCTCAGCCTACGGTACAGCTCACCACCATCACCATGACAGCTACAGCAGCCACCATGACGACTACAGCATCAACGACATTGGCAACCACTAGTACCGCCGCTGCCTTCTTCTTTCTTCTTTTCGTTCGCTGATCATACCACCAGCCCTGTAAGTGACTATCGACATGATCATAAGCGTTAAGTGCGTGGATCCATGGTTTATTAGAGTGCGCTGTGTGGCCTGGAACCTCCGTCTTCTGCACTCGAGGTTTCTGTCAGGGTTACCTCACCCTTACGTACTTTAGTCACCTCTTATGACACGCAGAGGATACGGAAGGTGTTTTCTAAGCCCCACCTACAGGCCACCCCCGCCGCTGCCTTACGGAGATATATTAGAACCAGCGGTAACTGTGAGAGACATTATGGACGCGCATATTTCTGCCACCCTCGCTTCAGATGTTTCCGACAGTGCCAGTAATAGTGAAAGCATCTCAGCAATGACAGTGCATCCACCACGACCCACCACTGTCAGTCGCGGGACCCAGACTCAATGGGGAAATTTCGCTGCAAAGGTGTGATCATTTGTGATACAGCAGAAATATCAATCGGCGATTCGTAGAAATGTAGTAATTATTACTTTATTTTTTAAATACTTTTCTTCTTATTATATATGTTAGATCAATTGAATCCCGTCCCTAGGATGACTACGGTTAGCCGACACAGCCGCACACTTCAGTGCCCGGCTGTGTCCCACACGAAATGAGCACTGCGGACTCCGATTTTGTAAGAACGTCGTGTGCGACGTAAAGAATACAACATCCCACAGTGCTACGCTGAGGCTGCCTGATAAACCAACTTTTAAGTTATTATTATTGTTATTATATATCTTATTTTCCTTCCTGTCTCAGACGTCAGGACGGATATGGGGCCGGCGAGAGCTGCCCATTGCGGACCCGCAATAATGGGCCGCAAATAAGTATTTTTATAATAATAATAAGAGATACGTGTTGCGTACCCCTTTATTTACCCGAGTGCGCAAGTAATTCGGTGTGATTTAATAAATACCTCGTGAGGGTATGTTACATGGTTTATATATACCTTGTTTTTTCTTATTATATTCTTATATATTTAAAACTTAAATTGTGGTACGTTGGAGCTTGGGTGTTCTCTGCGGAGATAATGATTATCCGCACTCAGAGAGAACATCCATGCCAGCTATTGTTTAGAATCATCTGCTAAATAAAGTTACAGCACGCACGGTAATATTAATAAACAAAAAAACAAAAAAGAAAAGCCTGGAAAAATAATTGCAGGTCAAAATTGAAAATTAAAAATGTGCCTCCACCCCCCCCCCCCCCAACCTCCTGGCACCCCTATGTGCTCTGTCTCTTGAATACCTGTATATTGCATCACTACTCCTCTCCGGCCACGCGCCTACCTGGGAAGTCTATAATTCCCACCTAGCGTACGTCCGTGCGTCGATCCACCCTGCACGATCGTTTGCCATGGAAGTCAAACGAGGAGGGGTGGTGTAGTTCGGATCGACCGGTCGGATACCAGCCATACCAGCTAAGCTGGGTACGCGCCCCCGGCCTGGATTCGTTCCTTGAACATGCCCCCCCCCCCCCCCCCTGTGTAGGGCCATAAGCATAAAACGCATGATGCGCATGCGCGCGCCAGGATGCTATTTTTTATAGAGCACGTAGTTACGCGCAAGATAGGGTGGCGCTTTTAGTGTACTGAGATGGTACCCTGTAATCCTTATTAATTGCCTCTTCCCATTAAATCTGGCATTGATCAAGACCAGAATTCAACGGGCTTTTAAAATCGGTAAATCATTTTAAAATCGGTTGAGAAATGGCTGAGTGATATACGGAAAACCCTTCTTGATCATCTTCAACATATTGCTGTGACGTCATAACCACATGGACGCAAAACTTCTAGAATGTTCTAGAACATTCAGCTGCACTATTATTAGCTACGCGCTGATTGGCTGTTGCTCGAACAATGATTGGTTGGAGCTTGCGCCTGTGACGACACGAGGAGTATAAAAGGAGACGCGATCCAGTGATCGAGAGCATCCTTGGCCAGGGGCTGAACAGGTTGGATCTGTACCAGCTACTATCAGCGCGACAGACAATATGCATTTTACTTCGCTATGTGTTGGGTTTTTGTGTGGGCTCTGTTCGAGGCCCGATTGGGCTATTGATACAATTTTAAATCGTAAGAATTATGTTCCCTGTGTTTCATTTCTTTTGAAAATTATTTTTCCCATTGAATTTCGAAGTCTAAAGCACGATCGAAGTTTATAACTTTTGACTGGTCTGAGTAAGGGCAAAGTGGGCCAGGGCTTTGAGTGGGTTTTCATGTGGGCTCTGTTCGGGGCCCGATTGGGCAATCAGCACAATTACGATTCGATCAAGAATTATGTTCCCTGTATTTCAGACCATGTGAACAATTATTTTCCCCATTAAATCTCGAAGCATAAAGCATGATGAATGTTTATAACTTTTTGCGAATCTCAATAATGTCTGAGCCGGCTTTCATGTGGGCTTTGTTCGGGGCCCGATTGGGCTAATGCTACAATTATGAATCTTTAAGAATTATATATGTTCCCTATGTTTCATTAGTCCCCCAACATCGTCGCTTTGATGGATTCATGTCAAATTTGGAATGGCAAGTCCTTATGACCAGACCTCGTTGAGGATTGGATATCGGCGAAATATCCCCAAACTCACCTGAGTTATCCACCTTGATTTCTTGAAAAATCGTAAAATATGTGGTTTCCGCTCCATAACTTCAGTTAGCTTGAATAGATTCATTTCAAATTTGGAATATCAACTCGTTATGATGAGACATCGGTGGAGATTGTGTATCGACGAAATGTGTCAAGACACACCAGAGTTATCCCCCTTGATTTCTTGAAAAATCGTAAAAAAATTGCATTTCCGTTCGTTAACTTCAGATAGCTTGAATGGATTCATTTCAAATTTGGAATCTCACCTTATGTCAAGACCTCTGTAAGAATTGCATATCGGTGAAATGTGTTCTGATCCATCAGTGTTATTCCCCTTGATTACATGAAAAATCATAAAATATTTAATAGTTTCCTTTCGATAACTTCAGTGAGCCTGCTGGGATTCATCTCAAATTTGGAATATTAACTCCTTATGACAAGACCTCGGTGAGGATTGCATATCAGCAAAAATGTGTCCAAAACTATCAGAGTTATTTCCCTTTATTTCTTGGAAAATCATAAAATATTTTGTTTCCGTTTGATAACTTCAGTTAGGATGGGTGGATTCAATTCAAATTTGGAAAATACATTCCTCTGCAAGAGACCTCAAGTGGGATTGCATTTGGTCAAAATTTGTCTGTAATGACCAGAGTAATCCCCCTTGATTTCCTGAAAGATTTTACATACAATATTTGAATTTAAAAAATTGGGGTTGTACTAAAAAGCCCTGATCGGGGAATGTCTGACCAGAACTGGTCTTTCATTTGATTTGGAAAATTATTTTATGAATACCCATTGAATTTGGAAGTCTAAAGCATGATCGAGATTTATAACTCAGAGCCCTGCCTGCAGAAGGCCATCTACACAAAATAGTCCTTGATTTCCTTGTCAGTATGCTCCATAGACAAACTTCAGTTGAAAGGGAGATTATCGAGCGACAGCTTGCTGTAAAATCACAAAAATCTCACAGCTGGGTAGTGACGGCCATACATATTCTGCAAAGGTATGACCTTCCTTCTGCCTACAGTCTCATAAATGACCTCCCAAGCAAAAGCCATCGGAAGAAAACTGTGTTATTGCATGTTAATGCACACTGGGAAAGGAAACTGAATGAGAAAGCTGCAGAGAAGACCGGACTCCAGTACCTGGATCTAGATGCCTTTAGGATTGGTCAACCCCATAGGATATGGGGCAGCTATAAAACACACACAACTTCCGTGGCTACAATCCATGCTAAACCTTTGGTGCAGAGGTACAACCTGCTTGTAGGAGCAACAAGAAACCGAAGAGCCTCAACTGCATGCCCTCTCTGTAGAGGCGAAGAGGAAACAATGATGCACTTCCTTGTTGTATGCCCATTGCTCAACCATGTTAGATCAAAGCATATAGACAAAGTTCTGAACATCCTGAATCATTCTGGCCTCCCATCAACAAACGAGACCTGCCTGCATGATATCCTAGACCCTGGTAGACTTATCAGCGAGCAAACTGACTCCTACAAAATAGCAAAGTTAAGCAAAGCGTCAAGGGGACTCCGCTACGTTTTGCACCATGCACGGAGCAAGATGATCCTGGAAAACAAGAGCACAAACATGACCACCCGATGATGGGAAGAGGCTGTCATGAACCCTAATCAAATTAAACCCTTTTGTTCGAGTCACGTATATTAGTACGATTACTTGATCAGAGAATTTCCATTACTGCAAATAAATGTGAATCATGAACTTCTATAATGACTATGCAGAAGTTCTACTGAAGAGTACAGATGATTCTACAACTTATAGGATTCTAATAGATAAGGAGGTGCGTCTAAAGGACCAGTGTACAAGAAACAGGATCTAACAGGACAAGACAAGACAAGAATTATTTCCCCCATTAAATCACGAAGCATAAAACATGATGGAAGTTTATAACTTGCAACCCCACTCCACAACTTTTTGATCAAGATGGGTGGGGTGTTTGCTGGTCGCCATTGCAAAGATATGAATTTGCCCCCAACCCACTCCAACTTTTTGAGCACCTAAACCTGAAATTTTATATTTACATTTTTAGCCCACAAAGATGCGGAAGCCATCTCAGAACATCTAGATTTCAAGATTTGTAGTTCAAGATATGGTGACTGGGGATGGCCCCCGGTGCCCCCACCACTGCCCCCAACCCCTGCCCCCTAGCAAACTAGCAGTTGTGAAAGAATTTGGTCTCTCAGCCAGGAACAAGATCTCACAACATAAGCAAACTTATCTCATAATAGATTGCAGAAAACTATCAAATATTTACTCCTTACCAAGAAATGACAATCTGACATGCATGTTAGAATCTTTAAGCCGCACTCTCGTTTACACTCTACACAGAAAGAGACTGCAGTATGTACCCCGATTTATCATTATCCAGACTGTATCTAATCTACGAATCTACATGTAGAAATTTTCGCTGCATTTAACTTGGACTGCACTTGAAAATGTAGATAAAACAGTCGTTAAATGCAAAATAAATTACTTTTACTTTGATAACTTACAATATAACATTACATTTGTACGTCGTGACAGTACCTGCCACGGGTCACGTACGACAGGGGGAATTTACAGAGCAAGAAGAAGAAGAAGAAGTGTCGTCTGCTTCAATTTGTTGTTGAATGTTTATAAAGACATCACAGATCACGGTCAGAGATGTCCAATTTATTTAAATGTGAAGAAACCATTGATCCAGTGACGTAGGCCTTCATGGAGAACATCAACTTTCTGGTAAATGTCATGCAAGTAATAAATTGTTATCTTGAACCAGATGATAGAACCAATTTTCGTAAAAATAAAAACTATATGCCGCCCAAACGCATTTAATCATGAAGTTTAGATTAATTTTATGTAGTGATCTAATGCGTGGTTTATTGATACAGGAGA
Source organism: Chaetoderma sp. LZ-2023a (assembly GCA_034401795.1). NCBI lineage: Eukaryota > Metazoa > Mollusca > Caudofoveata > Chaetodermatida > Chaetodermatidae > Chaetoderma > Chaetoderma sp. LZ-2023a. The sequence continues at coordinate 39,114 of JAVVLW010000070.1, read as the reverse complement.
TATAAATAATTTATCAGCACAAATGTCGAAGCTCTTTCAACGACACCAGTTTTCGTTTTAGACGCCTGGGGAATGATCATAGGCATAGATGGTTATTTTACAGAACGACCATACAGTGAAAGCAATGAAAACAGCTAATAGTAAAGAGTGTTGTGTCTTTTTGTTGTAGTATGGCATGCTCAGTCCAACTCAAAAGCTTTTTCTTTGAAGTTGATAATCTAGATTGTTCTTGAATGAATTGACTGTTGGCGCTTAATTAAGTATCCTCGAAACCGTCAATATATCAGTGACATTACATTTAAGATGTTCCCACTTATTTGCGGAAATGGTGTGGTGCAGATGGCTGTTCCCGTGTTAGCTGTGGTGTGCCACCTACACTCATTGTTAAATCATGCGCTTAGCATTTGGTTACATGTTGACTTGTGGAGGCCGTAGTTGGTCTTATTGCGGGTCTTTTAATTTTCTGTGTTTACCCCTATCCGAGTCTCATTCTCTACGCTAGTGTCTCTTAATGCTACCACAAAAATGTAGCATTCATGATTGCCACACTTGACCCTTTAATTGTCAAGACTTTTCAAGAAAAGTAAAATATTTGTTTACAGAATGGCCTTTTGTAGAGCAAGAGAATATTATTTTGGAAAGTGTACCACTGCAATGACTGTCTCGGTTATTGAGCCAGGAATTCTAGTGACAACTTTTTTTAAATCGTCTTCTCTTGGCACTTCCACTACTCTGAAGGTATGTCATGCATTAGAAGTATGTCAGCATGATCTACCTTTAGCCCTAAAAAAACCGCTGCAATACAACACTTGTCATAAAACTATACTCCGTCGCATACTAGCAGTGTTGAAGATTAGCATGGGCCCGGTAGCCCGTGGCTCCTAGATTTTAGGCAGGGCTACCAAAATTTCAAACTCACTAACCTAGCTGGCGACCTAGCATTTTCAATTCATATTTTAAGATTGCAAACATAAAATCATTTTATATAGGTGATGAGTCTATTGCGGGTTGAGCCAATATTATTAACCCTTGACTTTTAACCGATGAATTCCTTGTATCTCAATCTCGGGGCAAACAAAAGAGAATGATGTTGAATATTCTGAATTTAATATAACTGGAAATAAGGCAGCAATGGCATCCGCTCATATTAATTTCAAAATATTAAACAGAGCATGTTAAACAGTGTAAAGAACTTACTCTTTCAGGGATATGTTGTTGAAATGGTTAAGATTGAAAAAAATGCGTTTTAGATTGTCTTAGATGTATTTCAGAATGTTGGACCATGTGTGTCGATGCATCATAATGATAAAATTGGGCCCATGAAAAATTGTCTGGGCCCCTTAATTGGTCTTGTAATAGCCCAGTAGCCTGTGTTATTAGGGTACCATCGAGCAAACAAAACACCTGTTCTCGATTTCAGAATTACTTTTGTGTAGCCTAGAAGTCCAGATTGATTGATGTGATTGCGCTATTAATAAAACTACCAAGATATGAGATTTTAGTTAGTTTAAATACTCGTTTGAATCGGTTGGATTATATAACCATAGATCTCTTGTCAATTTCTACTAGCCTCACACACCCACTTAGTGACACCTTCCAACTCACACATACACCCAGCCAGGGACTTGTAAATTCACTCATCCACCTTCACACTGCAGGGATACCCTACCAATCTACTCACTCATGCATCCTCCGAGTCACCGACTGAGTGATGTCACTTACTTCTCGTTTGTTCGCTCACCCGCCAAAGCTCACTCGCTCATGCATGCACTCACTCACCCACTCGCCCTCTCACACTCACTCACTCACTCACAACCGCACTCTGTCACAATCATCATCGTGCATCATCATTCAGCACTATTGTCAACGTTGTTAGCTTTACTCAAGTCGCCATCGCTGTCACTCACCATCACCGTCACTATTGCTCATTGTCACAAACACTCATAATTACTATCGCTCACATTCACTTACACATGATACCATCACAGACCACCAAATCAGTAGCAAATCTTCAATAATAACCTTCTTGTCATACAAACCTGTTCCTACAGCTATGAAAGATTGTAGAAAAGATAAGCCTGCTGCTACTTTGATGGAGTCGCAAAAGCAGCTGTGTAGTTTGTACAGCGTCACGAAAAAAAATAAAGCTTAGGAGGCAAACAGTGAATATCGAAAGGCTTACCACTGAATTCAATTGTTTACTTGTTTAGGATCCTGAATTTGTTTCGAAAAATGAAAGTTTCTCTTAGCCCAGAATATCAGTAGAAAACCAGCATTTAGGCCTACGCAACTACGATAGGCAAATATGGGCATGTATGTTGACAGCCGTATGAAAATTGCAAGTGGTCAGGATCTAGAAAAAAGAAATTCTGAAATAGTTTACTAAACTATTTCGGAATTTCTTTAGATATTCAAATGCTGGTGTGAATTAGGAGAACATTCTGGCACGTAACTTCTTTTTAAAACTTTAAAAACAAAAATTTGGACGCAACCAAAATCAGCAATATTACATTATGCATAAGCAAATACGCTAGCCTAGCGAGCCGCTAATAGTATACGAAAAAACCCTGCAAACAGTTCGACTTCCCTCATACAGGTGTACAGGTCAACGGTTATTTTTTTACGTGCAGATAATGATATTGCTGTTTTATCACATTTTTTCTGTTATTTAGGTTAATTATTAATTAGCTCACCTGGCCCAGTGAACTTATGTCATGACGGCCGCCCGCCGTCCATCAACTCTCATCTCATTTATGCTTTAACCGATTTCAACCAATATAAATGGCCCGACGTCAACGAAACTTGGGTAGACTAATTCTATACTAGTAGGCTTCAACACTTCTAATGAGAATTATGAGTGGTCAATATTTCCGGCGGCCATCTTGGCATTTCTGAAAATCATTTAAAAGCATACTACTCCTCATTAACCACTGGGACGATTTCGAGCAAACCCTTTTGGGAGGACTCTAGAGTGGTATGCTTCAGAATTTGTATACAGAATTTTGATTGGTCTACCTTTTCACTTCAAGAGTATACTTACCTCCCTAATACTCTTTGATATTGCTAAATATCGGCTTTCACTTAATAAAACACTCAGATTTAAAAAGAAAGGTGCCCCTTATGGGCAGGTAGTCAGAAGTCAGTCAGGCAGATGCCAGCCCCACCACCGCGCATGCGCCGACTAGTACTTCCTCTTTGCTAATTTATTGGCAAAGGGTCTACACATGCTTTGTTGCTTTAAGCTTTTCTTAGCTGTTTAAGGCTTAAATTCATACTCTAGAAGTGTTATATACCTATGTGAGATGGCAGATCGGATTAATTCGCTGGAGGAGCGCCCAGGACCTAGCCATCAGGTGACTTCTAGTATATTTTAGCGAGTCTATCCCGTTGTAATGTGTTTCCAGGACTCGCGTTTATCATAATAAGCGCCTAAAATAATTAGTTTATTTCAAAATGGCGCTATGAAATGCTAATCTCTCTTTGTGTTTATGTCCACAGGTATCTACCTTCAGTTGTTTAGGACATCACATTATCAGAGAGTTGGTTTTTCTCTCTCCACCAAGGTTCCATTTCCTACTAACATTGTTAGGTTATCTAACCAAAAATTATGCCCAGTGAGTTGGAGGCCCCGGATGAAGGTCTTCTCACTTTGCCCTCTTGGTCCACTTCCTTCCCCCTAAGGTGGAGAGAGTTAAGAGGTCATAATGTTGGTGGAGCGTCCGGTTCATCAGATCAGATGGTTTGTCTAGGCTAAAGACTCAGGTACTCTAGTTATGATATGAGGCTTTTCAATTATATTTGAAAATATTTATAAAATCTTACTGCCATTTATCACTGTTTATCTGATGTTTGTATAGTCTGTATAAACTATCCTGTCTAGTTAGGATGTTCTGGATATGATTACAATTCGTCCTTACACCTGGAGGTTTTGTTTCGCATCGATTTAACTTCTTATTCATGAAGTTATGACGTCATAATCAGCCTTGCGCCTTACTGTCAGTTAAGTTTTGTCCAACGCTGATTTATTATATTAGCTTGGGTCTTTATGGCCCCTTCCTCCTTGTTTATTTCGTGTTGAGTTTTAATTCAATATCTGTAATACTCATTGTCTTCGTCCACTGGTGTGTTTCAAAGGCTTGGTTGTCCTTCATGTGGTAGGATGGATAAGTTCTTCCTCCATTTATCCTTCCAGTGCAGCCCATGTGGGCCATTGCTTAAATGTGAGATCTGTAAAAAGTGTGGGGGGGGGGGGAGAGCTAATGTCTGAATTTCTATCATTGCAGACCAGGGAGAAGGCTCAAGAGGAGGAGAGGAAACTTAGGAAAGAGGCTTCTGGTAAGAAGGTTAAGAGGAAGGCCTCCTCCGCTATGGATATGGGGGCCTTCCATATTGAGATGATGGGAGAGATGAAGAGGACAATTAAAGATTTGGTCCCAGAGTTGCTTCGTGGCATGCTTCCTGGTCCAAATGACAATTGACCTCTGAACCTTTTGACCACAATAACAACACAACTCATTAGGGCCCAAAGGAAAACCTCTCAGCCATGTTTACTGAATATCCTTCCATGTAGGCGAGTAGAATTTGAGTTATCGTGATACACCCTACCGCGGATCTTTGTCTTTGAGCCATTAACACCCAAATCAATATAGAGTTATTTGGTCCAACAAGGACAATACCCCAGACAAATTTGGGTGACGGACCCTTCATAAGAATATTAGACTTTGTACCAGACCTTTTCGATGTCCTTCACATTAACTCCAATATGAATACATTTCTTCAGGGCACCACAACAGTTTGATCAAGGTACTTGGAATAGAGTTATAGCTGCGGACACCCACATACGTACGCACGCACACATACACGCGCGCACGCGGCTATTATACGTATCTTGCGAGACTAATAATCAGGTTCTTTGGAGTAGCAATGGCAGTATACTTATTTGATTATTGCTTATTGTTGAGCTGTGAGAATTCCCTTTAAAAGTCTACATCGAACTGGACAAATTTAGACAGATGGACAGACGGCTGGGTAGAAGAGGATGGTCCGAAGTATGGAGAAAGGATTGATGTTACAGTGCTGTTGGAAGCAAGCAGGCATGCATGCAAGCAAGCAGGCAGACCGACCGATCTATCGATCGACCAGCAGGCAGGCAGGCAAGCAGACAGACAGACAGACAGACAGACAGACTTAGAGTTCATTTTCTTCTTTCTACAGGTAATATGCTAGATTTTCCAAACGTTCATTATATATTCATATTTCTACTAGGTCAAGTTGGCTATCAAGCTGTAAGAGAACCTATTCAAAATAGACGTGGTGCACCTGCGTACAGCATTACAAAGGATCAACTAAAATTCCTCATTGGCTGTGGCTTTACAACTGTCAAAATGGGCACCATTCTGAATGTCTCAACGTCTACAGTCAAACGAAGACTTAGGTAAATTATCATATCTTCGCTTACGTCTTACATTGAGATTAATTTGGTCTGCCATTCCTTGTAAATCGTATCAAACAGATGGATAACGGAAATGCCTAAATTTGTTTTCTGTCATAATGCTGTATATTTAGAACCTTATGAGAATGAGAATCATTCTCATCTCATTATGCGATGATGGTGCAGAGGATCTGAACATGACACGCGAGCAAGAAAGACGCGTATAGATCAAACAAGATTGCATTCACCATGTCGCCCTAACAGTTGCATCTGTAGCGTTCCATTATAGGCGTAGGTTATATTTTCTGTGCATTAGAAGTTGATCGATAATTATGCGCAGTCGTAGATTCTCGGAAAAGCGTAGCCGTAATTTGATTGGCTTGCTGGACATCTGACGTCATTATGAATGAATAAAAATTACTATGGTAGTAAAATTTTAATCACGTGTCTCGTTGTCATTCATAACGAATTGATGACGTGATTTATTTTAACCAGTCGCTGAGCGACTCACGATCAACAATGGCGGAACGCAAAATGTACACGTATTTGCGGTGCCACTTTTAAAAGCAATAAAGCAATATCTTAACGCCCACTTTGACTTTTAAATTAATGAAACAAACAATGTCTGGTTCATGAAATATAGTGAAATTAGCTCCCTGACTATTTATAATGTTAACTTTCACGGGTTTATTAAGGAACTATTTGTCATCTAGCTATGTTATTGCTACGTAGAGGGATGTGTGGCGATTGCTCATTTCCTCAGCCTGGTTCCCGAGTGAGGCAACAACAATGTGTAATACTCAGTGTTTTTAAAACCGATGTGTTGGAAACGGGCCTTCAACGCATCATGCACGCATTTCAGACCCGTTCGTATGTTAAGTTAACTCTAAACTGTACTGTATGTTGCATGGATTTAATACGATGTGTCATGAAGTATGCAAGTGTTATATCGGTGATGCATTCACAGGTGTTGAGTGGTCTTCCAAGAAGTAGCACGGCCATGGGAGGGTCAGAGAGTTGGTGTCACCCTCCCGCCATAAAGGAGGTTCTTGATAGCTCAACATGTGCCACGGTAGTGGCGTGCTCCCATGTTATCCACGCCGACCATGATTTACATTGAACAAGAAGCAATTTGAGTTGCCTCGGTGATATGCTACTCAACATTACATGGGTCTCTACCAAATGCCAGCAGTGCCACTCAATCTGTCAATCATTTCTGATTTGTGTTTGCTCCAAGATGAAAGAGTTTATGCCAGTACAATAATGAGTAATGATGAACTTGGATGGTAAGTGCTCTTGATGCCTATGAGCTGAGGAACTCAGTGATTTTTGTAATAGCTTATTGTGCTGGCTTCAAGAAGAGACATTTATATGATTGTAGCTGAGATAGAGTTCAGCTATGAGTCAAAGAAACACGATCTTACAATATTTCGATCTATCGTGAATCGCTCAGTAATCATCTTATTTTTTATGCTATGGTAAAAACATCAATTTGTTTTAACAATTTCCTGTGCCCGGTTGAATATTCTGAAATTACTTTGAATGTAAGTTTCCAGTCAAAGTAATTTCAAGATCATATACACTCTACAGTTTGGCGCCGTCTCTGTCACTATTACCGATTTACAGTATGTGGCCAGAGACAAGCGCACACCCACCAAGCATCTTCCAATATTGAGATATGCGCTATATCACGATTATTATTATTATGCACTATATATATCCCGATATTGTGAGGAGTGCAATAGTGCACCATAATCATTTGCCATAAACCATGTTTCAAGTCTGTGCCATGCAGTGCATATATGCGTTTACGTCAGCATGCAGATTTCCATCTTGTTGAAGGCAGTGTTTCCCATGGCATCTAAATTTTGGTGGTCCCAGAAACTCCACACCCTGGAATCTGGTGGCTCCATGATAAAATCTGGTGGTTCAAAACTGCAATCTTGGGTTCTCATGCAGTCTTTCTCATCCATACTAAATTTAGAGGATACCCTGGACTCCCAGCTATGGATTAAGGGGGTCCCATTCTAGATCTTGTGGTTATTTAAAAACCCAACTAATTAGTATATATGTAACAATCATTCCAGATTTTCAGGCGTCCCATCTGTCATTACATTTGGCTGTTCCAAGTTGCATTTTTGGTGTTCCAAGTTGCACTTTGGGTGTTCCAAGTTGCATTTTTGGTGTTCCAAGTTGCACTTTGGGTGTTCCAAGTTGCATTTTGGGGTTCCAAGTTGTATTTTGGGGTATATACCATCAAAAGGTTCCTTTTGAGAATCCCTGGTTGAATCTCTAGCAATGAGTCGCATGAGAATGGAAATACACCACGTGTTCTGTGCTTAGAACTGTTTAATGGTAAAGCCAGCTAAAACTGCTCTCTGAAATAGTCTTGTGGAATGTCCATTTGCTTGCTAAGAGAAGAGTATTTGTGAAAATTTAACACTGAAATACCTGGCTTGATAACCGAGCCTGTCACTCCAGTTGTAATCTTCCAAAAATAGCATTCTCTTGGCCTGCAAATGGATATTCAATAGGCGGAGATTTCAATTTCCTTGACCAAATTTGACCATTTTGGGGTTAAATTGGAGAAGGAACAAAGAAAGCACTCTAAAACCTGACAAGCCGTAGCAGCAATAGGTTTCTGGCTATGCCCTCCCCCCCACCCCCATAATGTGTGCTCTGACGGACAGTTACTCCTTGCAACAGTCAGATAAGAAGCCATACTGGGCTGTGCAAGTGAGGATGCATTGCACAGGATGGAGCAGGAATTGAACTGTACATTTTTTTGTCTTTTGAGGGATGTATTGTTACACATCGAGAAATAGCTTTTCCCATGTTTGAGGTGTATGTAGAAATCATATACCGGGTCACCATCATGTCATTATGTAACATGCATTTATCCGAATGCGAAGACTTAATAATTGTATTAACTCTTTCACTGATGAATTTCACATCTCATTTTCAAGGAAACCATGACCATGCAGGAAAACTGTTGAATATTTTGAAATTAATTTAACTGGAAGCCATTGCTGCCTTAAGCAGTAAGAGCGTCCAGTCAGAGTAAAGGGGCTATACCTGATAGAGCTTTAAGTCTAATATATGGAACCATGTCCATAAAACACTTCCAGTGGGTCAATACTCTCACTTTAACATCAATTCTTATAGATATGACTACTCAATATCCAAGAAGACAGTTGCCTGTATCCCCATTTCACAGAGAAACGAGTGTATTCGTTACTTAGCGGTGGCTTACGATTCATCGCTGGTCTTGTATTAAAAAAAATATTATGCAACCTATTTGTTTGATGTCCTGATAGAATTTTTTACACTTTCGGTCCTTCCCGCGTTCAGCTCTGATGTTCCAGATCGCTGTGGTGCTAGTATTTTGTCTGTCACCGTCGAACTGTCTAGACATATTTAAGATTTTCTGAGTTCTTTCCAATTGGATTGTTTCATAAATATAATGCTTTCCTAAATTGAAAACTCATACGTGCATATGAGTTTCCAGAAAAACAACGGCTATGTGTGACGGGGTCCAATATAAAAATTAGTATGTACTAATAATACACCGGTACCATTATATTACTGCAAAAATGCTGAAGATTTTCAAATTTATATCTCAGAAATAATGCATCTTTAATTTCAAAATATTTAACAGAACAAGTTTCATATCATAAGGAATTTATCTTTTCCAGGATTTGTCGGTGAAAGGGTTAGGAAATTTAACATGTTGAAGCTGTCAGACTATGTCAGACAATGAGCACATTGGTTCATACTCTACATGTGTGACGTGGCTCAAGACATATGGTCAATAGTCTTATATTGGCTTATTTTAAACTTTGGCATTGGCCAGTGTTTAATGTCCATGCCCTCTTCAAAAGTGTAAAACGCTATCAATTATGTAGCATTAAAGGGGTTTCCCAGCTGCTCTTTTTGTGGGGATTTTTGCGCAGAGTCGTACACATCCATACGGGGCTCAGAGGACCTTCCAGGGATTACCTCCCTATATGTCTGGAAGGTCCAGGCTGTAGTATGGATGACGATACTCGCAAAAGGAGGCTTATAAACTTCACAGCACATGATCACAGCACAGCCCTGCTGTTCTCATGTGTACCAAGGAAGAAGAGTCCATATAGATCGTCTCGGCATCACAACTATCCCCACATTTTATTCAAAAGACCAATATTATATAGGGCAGAAACAGAGAAATCTCTGATGTCATTTTGTCCTGCAGTTTTATTCTTGAGCTTGTTACTAGCTTTATAGTTATTTTTACAGGTTTGGCATCCCGAAACTGTCACAAGTAATGATGTTGCGGATACGGATAACAAGACTTCCGAGACACTTGATAAATTTGGTAAGATACCCTAGCATAGTAGGTTGTTACTCGTCTTATACCCAGTTACCCACCGACAAGATCATACACTTGGGGGAGGGACCTGTTTTTCTGGTCCTTGGCTGACAGTTATACGGTTGTCAAGACAGGAATCGGATTGAATCTGTCACACCTTATTCAATTTTATATGCCTATAACAGTCAGTGGTATTTAAGCAATTCCTTTATCCGTCACCCCTGTATGTAAGCTTATCTGCTTATATGTACGTCTAGATCTTGTCACTACAACAGTTTTTCACCTATAGTGGGACTTCATCGGGTGACGGTGTAAAGACAAAGGGATCTGGACACAATTTACAGCTAGAAACCGTGATTTATTTTTACGGTTTACTGTCAGTTTATTCGAAATTTTTTACAATATATGTCTTATCTAGTGAGCTCAAGATCACGAACAATTCTACTTCGTTGAGATTTTACCGACATTAGTACTTAATTAAATTTATTCCAAAAACCTGTGTATCTGTTTGTGTTTGTGTTCATGTTGTGTTATATTTGTGTGTGCTCACGGTGGTGGGAGCGGGGCTGGTGGTGTAGAAAATATAATACATCATTCTTTAGTAATATCAGTCATTAGGGCTAATGTTTACGTGAGTTTAAGATGACTGCTGATGAGAATAAGTTGGCCCATGCTAGATCCCTCATGTTAATATTGGAGTGTGATATAAGTGAGAGATATAGTAACCTACAGTCTAACCTGTGGTTAGACGGTTAACCAGTGATGTATGTTGCTATGTATAGTTAGTCGTTACTTCTTGCTGTCCTGTGTGGTGTCCATTATAGACAGCTTGGACTGACCATACTATTTCTGATGTTCATGTCTGCTGTGTGTGTGTGTGCGTGCGTGCGTGCGTGCGTGCGTGCGTGCGTGCGTGCGTGCGTGCGTGTGTTGTGTGTGTGTGTGTGTGTGTGTGTGTTGTGTGTGTGTGTGTGTGTTGTGTGTGTGTGTGTGTGTGTGTGTGTGTGTGTGTGTGTGTGTGTGTGTAAAAAAAACCCATGGAATTTGACTACAATTGTTCCTTAGATGTATCTATTTGTTTACGTTCATTTCAGCAGGCCTGTCTCTATATCTCTAATTCTAACGGATATTGCAAAATGTCAGTTATTTCTTTGGCAGTTTACTGACATATGATTCGACAGAAGTAATTTACTTATTTTTCAGCAAGGTGTTGAATGTTAATAAATGTGTGTACTAAGTAGGTTAAGCTTTTGGTGGTCTGAGCGATTGAAATGCCATTCTTCTGGCCATACAACTCAAGCATATGATGCTGTATAAGGATTCTCATTGTTAGATGATCACAAAGGTTAACGCTGCTTGTATATTTGACCCAATGATAATTAGTTCCTCTGGAAGGTACTTGAATCTAAAAAGCTTGAATCATGAACAATGATATTAATGATGATAACTGCTCAGCGCCCTCATAAAGAGGCAGGTATTAGCCCGTAAGATAAATTCCAAGACGCTCCATTTTGTGCAGTTGCTGGATACTGTGGTATTCTTTCCCTGCTGAGGGTTGAGTGTGGAGGATCTGATTGGTCGGAGAAAAGAGGATTCTATCAGACTTGCCTGGGGTGACCAGGCATGCTGAAATGTCAGATATGGGAGTGTCATATTTTTCTGTCTTCTATAGATTGGTGATGAAAGGTAAGTGTTCCTAAGAGAAAGTGTGCTACAGTATCTGTCATAGCATTGGTAGTGGCCAGAGCTGGTATTTGGCAGCTGGTGCATGGGCCTGGTTTGCTACATGTAGCTGTAGAATTGGGTGAGGGCAGCTCTGTGAAAAGTTCACCATCCGTTGAGTGGAGATTGCTGAGATTGATGGATGGACCTGCAATTGTTGCTCTTGAGGCGGTATCCAAATTATTGTTTACTCATGCTTAAATAAATGGCAATAACAATGTAGTCAAATGACTAGATAGTGTTAGGCCGACTCGTGTTCTTTGTGGGAGATCCAAAGTCTGAATCGGTATTATGAACAACATATGTGCGCTTCTTGGAGTTCATCTGGCTTCTTGTTTATGGACTTGAAGCTTTGGCTCACACTTCACTTGATTCTGCACTGGCCAGTAAATGCTGATCATTTGTTTGCTTCACAAATAGGTGATTGTTAACAATAGTATAGGATATATGTTAGGCGAGCCACACAGGTCTTAGCTCATGACCATAGTGGCTTTTCCAAATATTGCACGTAGCACACGCTAAAAAATAAGTTGTTTGATTGCACATCATGTGCTCAGACAGTGTATGGATGGTATGCCCCATGACATGATTCCTAGATAAAATTTCTATGGATGTTCGAAATAAATATACATAAATATCAGAAAAGCAAGATTTTCCTACCACAAAGGGATCCTATCCTAACATGCCTAATGTTAATGTGATTAAAGAAAATACAGTGAAATGGGCATTGTGCAGTGAACCGTTAGTGGTCGACTCATGTTTGCCAGGATTAAGCCGGAAAAGTGCAGTCTGCTGAGATTCAGTGAAGCACGCATTTCCTGGCAGAAGACTAGAATTTCTTATCTCATTGCATTTGAAGGAATTTGTCAATTTGATGAATCTTTTTGTGCAATAATGCCGTGCAGACATCTGAGTAATCAGGATCTTTCTTGCAACATTGGTCTGCTGCTAGGTCGATAGATGCAGCAAAGAGTAGCTGTTACTCTTGGAGTCAGTCAGAGTGTCATCTTTTGGGCATGGAACCAGTAGCAGGCGTGCTGTCATGGTACGTGTGAGGGCTACCACACAATCACAGGACATGCTCATGTCATCTCTGCCTGCCAAATCCGAACCACCAATGCGACAGTGTTGCAAAACCAGTTTAGAGCCATGACAGTGTTGCCAATATATCCGCTGAGACTGTTAGAAACGGATTGCATGCCTGTGGGTTTAGGGGCCGCAGACCTGCTCTGAAGTTTTAGTGAGATGCACTGTCAAGCGAAATTGGAATGGAGTAGAGAATATGTGTGGACTCCTGCTCAGTTGGACTCCTGCTCAATTGGACTCCTGCTCAATTGGAAGAATGGACGTATGGCGTGTGCTGTGACGTCAGAATATAAGATTTGATGATGGCAACATGATGGAACATGACCGTTATGGGGGAGGTTCAGTCATGGTGTTTGCTGGCATTAGTGTTGGTGGCCAGACATACCTCTACTACATCCAGAATGGTTCTCTGACTATGTGGGGAATAGAGACGAAGTTCTCCATCCCTTCTTCAAGCGCTTTGCTGGTTCAATAGTGTAAAAGTTCATTCTGATGGATGATAATGTTCGACCACACTGAGCAAGGGTGTTTAGCCTCTTCCTGGAAAATAGGGGTATCGAGTGAATGGAGTTGTCAGCTCGGTGTCCGGACTTGAATCCCATTGAGCATGCTTGATATTTTCTGCAGACAGTCATTTCAGCTCAGCCCACCAGCTTCCAGGAGCCTGGGCAGACTTTAACGGAGGATTGGGCCAACATACAGCAAGTTCGGTTCCATTCTTTGACAAGGCCCTATCGAGTCTGATTTCTATCTCTGTCTACTATTTTGTGTTCTTGTATATTATCCTTAGCAATCTTCGAGTAGTATATGTACAGCAATCGCCTATATATAAAGACAACTGTTCATGTATATTATATCTTTTTACTATAGTTTCTAATGCACAGTATTCTAGTGGGACATTCATCTGACCACATGGCTAATTGTGCACATTTTTAACTGCCTGGAAATAAATTTTTTTATGTAAAAAGTATGTTTACTGATAATTGAGGATTCCAGTATATCCATCAATCATATGACATCATAATCAACTACATGACGTGCAGGATGACATCATAATAGATTATTTCTTGACTGATGTAGCTAAGTTCATCATGAATGCTTAATTGATGATGGACTAAACGTTGTTGTACGAATTCTATGTCTTTTTAATAACATGCTGTTGAATATTTTGAGACTAATTTGACTTGATGTTGTTGCTGCCATAGACAGCAACATCACCCAGTCCAATTAGTTGCAAAATATTCAACAGCTTACCTGTATAGTTTCTGGAAATTAATAGTCAAGGAGTTCAGGGATCGATCGATCCCAACACCGGCGAAGTGTTCATAGAGCTTAGCTAAAGATTGGTGGGGCAAAGCTAAGACTAGATTCCTCCATTGGTAAGTAAAGTAAATTTATGCAAGTTGTAAATCATTTACAGGTTCAATGGCTCATTCAGGCTATGAAATGGTGCTAGTTGAATTGGCATCATGTTGGATCTTCATTAACTTCTACACAAGCTACAGCCTGTTTCTATTGGGGGCTTGTCGGGGCAAGCGTACTTGACATTCAGTGGTTACTGTGTTTCATTATTTCATGTGCAGCACTTATTTTAAATGTCATTTGGTTTTATTTGATTTTCAGGTTCCAAATGATGTTTGTTAAATTTGTCGTGACATAATGAATTTTCTGGAGTTTCTGTATTTTTCATGGATCTACTGTAATATTCGTTGAAGGTCACTGCTTTCAAAGCAACTATCAATGGACATGATTGGATTTGTGTTGAAGCTTTTGCTGCCAAGTGCTGAAACATCATATTTCTAATGGGATTGGTGAATTCTCGCATTTCATAGCATAGATGAGAACAGTTATTGTGAAACCCTCACCAGCAAAGTAAGACTTTGTCTTGCGGCATTGGTGCGGTGAAAGCGTTTATGAGGTATGATGCTTCGTGCTTTTGCCGTTTGTGGGTTCCAATCCCTGTCAACAATCATCTTGCGCACATAGGATCTTCACAAACTTGTTCTTCAATAGTCGAGATCATGACTTTTATACCCCACCAGAAAATTGTCCATGTGATGGTGGTGTACCTCCGAATGTGCATGCAGGTGTGCAGCAGAGTGGCTTCCAAACAATAACTCAACTAAGATTTGTTGTATCCGTTTGACACTTCATAGTTTCATTGAGGTATGTCTCAGGGAGAGACTTGTGAAATCGATGATAATATGAAATCACATACAGATTTTGAAATCGATTGCTGAATGTTCACATGGCTACCATTTGTGGGATTGAAACTTGATAGTTTGTTTGAACTAGGTCTGAGGAATAAACTGATTCGTGACCATCTTAATTTCAGGATGGTCCTAGAGGCAGGAAGGTTTATATCTTGATATTTGGCATAGCAGGTGTAAATTCAAAGCAACTTTGCTGATAGCAGGAATAATGAAAAGAAATCTTGAGAAATTCACTGCTGAATACATGTATATGCATCAGTTTATCCTGCCATGGGTTGAAGATGTCAGTAAAAAGGGCAAGTCAATGGTGCCTTAAATGCTTTCATAATTTTTAGGGCACTAAATCTTTGTTTTTGGACATCAAGGCAGATTATGAATCCTAAGAAAGGGCAGGAGGAAAACATTTGGACTTTCGCAACCAATCTGGATCAAGAACCCCTTATTCCCCTTCTACAGTACAAACATTACAGTCAGAGCTTGTTCAGAGTTGGTGTTGATGACACTGTACATATACTTCGGATAATTTGTTTAGCACTGTATGGCAGATACCAAGACAATAGACAAGGGTACCTACGGCAGTTGTTGCCTTACATATCTGCCAAAATGGATGGGCATTAAGGCAAGCTATAATGGGCAATCACGACGATGAAGGATTCCAGTTTATCCATCAGTCATATGGCGTGATAATCAACTATGTGACGTGTAAGATGATGTCATAATCAATGACGTCATAAATGATGTCGATAAGTTCATAACGAATGCTTAATTGATGACAGACTAAGCGTTGTTGTACAAATTTTATGTCTCCTATTTAATAAATATGCTGTTGAATATTTTGAAACTAATTTAACTGGGTGCTGTTACTGCCATAGTCAAATTAGTATCAAAATAATCAACAGCTTACCTGTATAGTGTTTTGGAAATTGATAGTGTGGGTTGAGCTTAGCTAGAGATGGATGGGGCATAGCCAAAACTGGAAATGTCCATTGCCTTAGCTGGCTTGGTTTATTTTAAGCCATGCCTATGTGCTAGCTAACATTGCAAATTCAACATTTGCTTGTGATTAATGAATTACTCACACACCATGAGACTCCAGGACCGGGTTCACACATTTTGGGGCTCATCACGTAGAGGCAGGATTCAAACCCATGACCTTTGGTGTATGAGCCGACGTTGTTACTTGAAGACCGCGCATGTCACATTGTGTGTAGGTGGCTTGTAGACGGTAATTGGACAAACACCGAACCAGCATTGAGTATGCTTGCAGGATGTGCCAAAGCATCGTTAGCCTGAACGATGTCACAGAGATGCCACAAATTTATCCGGCCGCATTAGTGATGTTACCATGGCTTGTGCACAGACATGATGATCTGTGGCTTGCTAGGATGCATTTATCATGCAGTTGATGTATTTTTTCTATGTGTGTAAGGGAGATTTTGCATGTATGCCAATATCATCTTACAGGTGATCCAACATGTATTAATAACTGAGTTTATATGGTAATCTCCCATTTACATGGTTGAATGTCCTCACCTGATGAACTTCCCACATGTAAGGGCTGGTCCTAGATTTTAATTCAGTCATCCTTAGGAGCGAAGGAAGTAGGAGAAAACAGTCTGGGAAGGTGATATTTTGCAGAAATTGCTGAGAAATGTGTCTCTGTCAGAGCTTTCTGTTAGTGTTTTCTTCATTTGGACACCAAAAACTGTTGGTGGCCAACCCCTATACTGCGTGTTCAGAATTATTTTGAATCAGGTTCTGATATGTCATGTGAGGATTGCTATAAACTGATCAAAGATCCTGGACATACTATATAAAGCTGTGTGTAATTATGATGAGCTGTAACTAGTCAGACTGCTGTACAAGGGCCCTCTACAAGGCCAACCCAACCAGTATATACACTGGGCCTCCCACTAGTGATGAAGTATGCAAACGATGTGGACTTCATACATGTAGATGAGGAAAATGAGCCACTCAATAACCTTCATATAGTAGCAGAACAAGTCAAGAATGTGAATCTCTTCATGAAGGAAGTCAAGACTGCATTTGTCCATGTACATCTATCAGTCACAGATGAAGTTAGTGACATAAGTATTCAGCTGCATGCTGGGTAAGAATAAAGAAGAAAAATCCTTGGCTGAGTAATGTGCAGCTCTCCTGACACAGCTTTGTGAGTGGGCGTATCACGAGCTGAAATGAATACCTATTTTCAAATTTGGCTGAGAAACCCCTTTTGGCACACGGTGAACTCACAGCATACGAACTTACATGGCTGCTGTTATGACTTGGACAGAACAGTTCAGTTCACTTTGATGTCTGAGATAATATCTTGTGTAACAGCAGGAATAACAAGAATCAAGGAGACCTGGGCATAAGACACATAGCAAGTAATCCATTCATGGATTACCAGAAATGGAAACAAGTTGCTTCCCAGGATTGTAGCCACTGGATTAGCTTACTGTAGGTTAATCTTGTGGCCAATAATCATGGATGTGCATTGGGCCAGTTTGCCCTGTCAAAACCGTCTGATAGAAGTTTTAATGAATATCTCTTAAATCATTGACACAGTAGTGTCTTTGATCGTGAGATGATGCCTGCTGCGACTGACTCCTGTTTATTTAGCTGTCTGTTTAGGCTCTGAGTGACAGATGTCTTAAGAACTGTGTTTCTAACTTTTGAAGCATTGTTGCGTGAGTTTAGTGCTGCTGAGATGGTTATGGAGATTCTCGTTGAAATAGATGCATCGCCTTATGGTACATCAAACAGGAACCACATGGTGGCTTAACACTTTAACACAATCAAGATTTAAAATAAAGATTTTAATCTGCTCAGTGATTGTCCATTTACAGACCAAGAGAAGATGATTTTTCTAATGTACCACAGGATTAAGTAGCGAGCCAGTCATTCCTGTGGTACATTAAAAAAAATCGTCTTCTCATCGTCAGCAAATGGACATTTCTCAACACCACTTCAGAATTGGCATCTGGACTGGATTGACTGTTAAAGTGCTAAGCAAGTGTAAGTGTATTAGTATTTATGTTTAAAGTTAGATTTTAACCATTGACAGGTAAAAATGAAAAATTACTAACGTACCACATGTGCAAACAGTGCAGATTTGTGACATGTTGCTAATATTAGATTTGATTGGAGGTTGGAGGTAATAGACGTAATTGATCTTTTCAAAAGCACTTTAATGGTAGCCTAATTTTGCATTTATTTTCGCAACATTTACCCGGTACTTTGTAATTGACAAACGTTGCACTTAAATTAAAGTATTCAGCTTTCGCATTTAAGCTACACATTTATTGATAACATTATTCTAAGTAATACATTAAAAAAAAAATTTAGTAACTTGAATGATTTTTGATGAGATTTTGCACATTTATCACAAAGATGCACACAGTTCATCGATCTGATAAAGGACATTTATGCGAATTGTTGAAGATCAATTATGTTACTCTTGAATTGTATCACTATTTTTACTATTACTATTTCCTATTCACTAAGATGGCTACCACAAATTTTAATCATTTATTGGCACATGAGAACTTTAACCCTTTAATACTCAAGTTAAGCCAAGAAAATCTAAATATTTTCTTAGTAAATGTTCATCTGCAGACCAAGAGAAGACAATTTTTGAAAATTTTCCATTGAAATGGCTGGCTGATCAGTTATTGAGCCAGCCATTCCAATTGTAAATTTTCAAAATAGTTTTTAGCATTTCTTTTCTGATGGATTGACCATGGGTTGAATAATAAAATTTGTTCATATCTCATTGTTTCGATGTTGTCACGTAATTTGTTATATTTCAGTTGTCGGGTTACAATCAAATAAAGATAAGCTTGAGGCGATCCATGGCCCCCACACCAGTGAGCACCTCCAGAAACCGCTGTCCAGTTTCGTCCTCTTCTTAAGGGAAGGAGTCTACGACGATCCCTCCTAAGCGGGCATTCTTTATTGTCAGCACAAGCGCATCACGAGGTGGTTACTTATTGGAATGGATATTTGAACAAGTGCATAGCAAATGCAGGTAAAGGGAATATCAGTTATTAGATGAATCTTAAATTGGAACACATTTAAAATTAGATAAGAATTAAATTTGTTGAAATTATATTTTGACCACTTTAATAACTAAATTTGTACAAAAAAATTTTAATATTTACTTATTGAAATTCCATTTGCAGGCCAAGAGACTATTTTTCAAAATTTAGCACTTGAATGACTGGTGCTGTTATCGAGCCAGTTATTCCAGTGATAAATTTTCAAAAATAGACATCTTTTCCTGCAAATGGCCGGCTTCGTTGTGAAATTTTTAAAGCAGTTTGCTTGAATGTCATTGCAGCCTAAAGTGGAAATGGTATTCATTAAAATTGCTTTATTTACAGGAAAAAAGATATAAACAAGGGCAATCATGGATTGTCAGATTTGATTGATTTTTTCGAATATTCTCTACAGATCATTCATGACTAAAATTTTGGAACCTTAGTGTACTGTCCCAGCCTTTCTTGTAAATGAATGGAGGAATCCATCTTTAGCTAAGCCCCACCCATGCTTCGCCCATGTTGGGATTGATCGATCCCTGAACTCCTTGACTACCAATTTCCAGAAAACTACAGGTAAGCTGTTGAATATTTTGAAACTAATTTGACTGGGTGCGACAGCACCCAGTCAAATTAGTTTTAAAATATTCAACAGCATGTATACTAAATAGTAAAGCTATACAATTCGTACAAAAAACTTAGTCCGTCATCAATTAAGCATTCGTGCTGGCTACATCATTCATGATTATGACACCAGCCTACATGTCATGTAGTTGCACTATGATTGGTGGGTAAGCTGTAATCCACTATTATCTACACACCATAGACTCATCCAATGCACGACTAGTTTCAGTCTTTTGGTTCTCATCAGGCGCATGTAGAATTTGAACCCGTGACCCTCGGATTATAAGTCAGACTCTAGGCCACGTATGTCACATGGTGTGTAGGACGCTACTCTTATCGTAATTGACAACTATTGACGCAGTGCCGATTATGCAACCAGGATGTGACGCAGAACTTCTAGCCTGACCCTATATCACACAGAGAACAAAAATTTATCCAGCCATGACACTAATGAAGGATTCCAGTTTATCTGTCAATGTCGGAATCAACTAGGGGACGTGTCATAATCAATTACATCATGAATGACATAGCTAAGTTCGTCACGACCGCTTAATTGATGACGGACTAAGTGTTGTTGTACAAATTGTATGTCTTTACTATTTAATAAATATTCTGTTGAATAATGTGAAACCAATTTGACTGGGCGCTATTGCTGCCATAAGCATCCATTACATGTGGTAGTACGGTTATGAATTATTCACAAACCATAGACTCGTCCATTCCACGATTAGTTTTGACTGTTCTTCTGTTAACATTTAATCCAAATTGAATCAGTAGTTGCTGAGATATGTATTGATCTGGAATTTGACTCTGTCTCTCATGACGTCCTCTTTGATAGTAACAGCCCAAGTTTGTTTTGTGTAAATTTGAGACAAATCAGATCTGTAGTTTTTGCGATACACTTCCGGATGCAAAGACATGTGCGTGCACATGCAAGCGAGTGTACACACATACAAGACTGGAGATGTGCGTGCACATGCAAGCGTGTGTACACAGACCAGACATGTGCGTGCACATGCGAGCGTGTGTACACACAGACCAGACCTGACATGCGTGCACATGCAAGCCTGTGTACACACAAAGCAGACCAGACACGTGCGTACACATACAAGCATGCATACACACAGAGCAGACCAGACATGGGCGGGCACATATAATTTATTTTGATTATAACAGGCTGAGTTAACCTTTTATGCTGAAGCTGGTCTATAATCGGACTTGAGCGGTCTTGACTAATCTCAATTTTCAGGCCAAGAGAAGACTATTTTGGGCAATTTACCACTGGAATGGCGAGCCAGTCATAATCCAGTGGTAAATTTTCAAAAATAGGCTTCTCTTGGCCTGTAAATGGACATTCAATAAAAAAATATTTAAATTTAAGTAAATTCAGCCATTAAAGGGCTAAACCCCTCATATTGTATTTATTACAGATGTAAGCTCTTTCTCCAGAAGAAGTTATTCACAGCAGAAATAGCCGCAGTACAAGCAGACCAACGCGTTCCATGCAGCATATAAGAAGCTGTGCAAGACCAGCACATTTGTCCTGTTATGACAAAATCATATAGACTAACCTTTTAATCCTTTCACTGACAAATCCCGGAAAAAGTAAATTCTTTACGATATAAAAATTATTCTGTTGAATATTTTGGAACTAATGTGACGGAACATTTTAGTTCACCACCAGGGTGAGCTTATATAATCACGATTTGTCTGTCTGTCTGTCATGTGTTTGTCATCTGCTGTCTGTTTATCAACAATTGTTGCATGTTTCACCATTTCTTGATGGATTAAAGTCTAATTTGGCAAACATGTTCCTTTAGGCAATATCTATTTGGGTTATGAATATCAAGTGGCTACGCCGACAAATAACAAAGTTATGGCCCTTGCTATATATTGAAGCCTATGGGTAAAATACATTTGTGGCTTCATCATTTATCGATGCATTAAAACCAAATTTGGCAGATATGCTTCTGTAACCAATATCTATTTGGGCTACGAAGATGAACTGGCCACGCTCACAAATAGCAGAGTTATGGCCCTTGCTATATTTAATATTGTTTTGCTATTGAAACAAGTTAACTTATTTATGAGCTCTATTGTAACAGTGTGGTAATTCTATAATTGCAGATTAGGAATTATGCAACAGAATTCGTCAATCTTTGGCCGTGGGATCATGTCACATTTAAAGCTAGCAAGTGGAATCCATCTCCCGATGAGGTCATCAACTTGGACAGTTTTGCGGACAAGCCTTTGACGTATCCAAATGTACTACAGTATGCATTGGTCATCTTGCGAGAGTCAATCACAGACCCTATTAGAAGCCTTGAGGTATGTGGTCCTGCTCTGCATCCATCACAATGCTTACACAGATATATAATAATAATAATAATAATAATAACAATAATAATAACAAGCATTCTGTAAGTATTGCTTTGCAATACATGTCCCCTACCTGTTGATATAAATTTTTAGAGATTGACAGTCAAAAACTCCATAAAAAATTGTCAGAAGCAGCTGAAACTCGAACTTGATCTGCAACTTCTCATAACATAGCAAAGTTTCAGTTATATATGGTGAAGGAGAAGGAATTTCATAAGTCGAAAGGGGACATAACTCCATAAAAAAAATTATGCAAACGCCTGAAACTTGAACGTGGTCTGTAATTTCTCATAATAAAGTAATGTACCAATTCTCAGTTGAATATCTTGAAAGACTGCGAGCAAAAGGGTGGGAAAACTAATATTTTTCGCATTTCATAAGTCGAAAGGGGGCATAATTCAATGAAAAACTGACTTAATGTCTGAAACTCGAACTTACTCTGTAACTCCTTATACTAAAGCGATGTACCAATTTTCCTGTAAATATCTTGAAGGGTTGCGAAAAAAGTGCGGTAAGCTGATATTTTTCGTCGAAAGCGGCTATAACTCCATCACAAATTGATGCATACGCCTGAAACTGGAACGTTTTTTCTAACTTCTCATAACAAAGTAATGTAGCAATTCTCAGTGGAATATCTTGAGACTGCAAAAAAAATTGCGGGAAACTAATATTTTTCGTATTTCTTAAGACGAAAGGAGGCATAACTCCATCAAAAATTGACGCATACGCCTGAAACTCAAACTTGGTCTGTAATTTCTCATAACAAAGCAATGTAGCAATTCTCAGTATAATATCTTGAAAGACGGCGAAAAAAGTGCGGAAAACTAATATTTTTCGTATTGAATAAGTCGAAAGGGAGCATTAACTTCATGAAAAATCGACGAAAATGTCTGAAACTCAAACTTTCTCTGTATCTCCTTATACTAAAGCGATGCACCGATTTTCGCTTAAATATCTTGAAAGACTGCGAAAAAGTGCGGAAAACTAATATTTTTCGTATTTCATGTCAAAGTGCGGAAAACTAATATTTTTCGTATTTCATGTCAACAGGGGGAGGGGCCATAGCTCCATGAAAATATGACGAAAATGTCTGAAACTCGAGCTTGCTCTGTAACTCTTTATCGTAAAGTGATGCACTGATTTTCGCTTAAATATCTTGACGGAGTGCGAAAAAAAGTGCGGAAAGCTGATATTTCTTAAGATGAAAGGGGGCCATAACTCCATCAAACATTGATGCATACGCCTGAAACTCGAGCTTGGTCTGTAACTTCTCATAACAAAGCAATATACCAATTCTCAGTTGAATACCTTGAAGGACTGCGAAAAAAGTGCGCAAAACCAACTGCGATAGACAGATGGACAGATGGAGTGCAAATCTATAGTCCCCCCCCCCCCCCCCCCCCCCCCCCCCCCCGGTAGGGGACTAATAATAATATAGTACATAGGCATGCTTAGGAGGAACTGCTCTTTTTGTTCTTGAAATAAGCCCTTTAAATTCCAATGTCTCAATGGACCTTTCCAGTTTATCCATCAATCATATGACATCATAATTAACTACGTGATGTGTAGGATGATGTCATAATCAATTGCGTCATGAATGACGTAGCTAAGTTCGTCACAAACACTTAAACGATGACGGACTAAGCGTTGTTGTGTGAATTGTATGTCTACTATATAATAAACATGTTGCCAGTCAAATTAGTTTCAAAATATTAAGAGCTTACCTGTATAGTTTTCTGGAAATTGATAGTCAGGGAGTTCAGGGATCAATCGATCCCAACATGGGTGAAGTGTGGGAGGGGCATAGCTAAAACTGGATTTCTCCATTACACTGGGCACATACTTCCTTATAATATGAGTGCCTGACCCAATGAGCTTGTGCTCAATAGGTCGGTCATAATATTATGACCGTGGTAAAAAAAACCTTTGTTTTCAACATTAACATTTTGTGTTTAACACTTGCTAGATTTATCCTATTTGACCCATCGTGGGACACATGCATAATGACCTTGGGATAAAAAGGTCAAAGGTCAACAGCATTGTGACATTGGTTAAAACTGGCCTTTTTTCAACATTGCAGTTTATATCTCATGCTTGGTTAAGCATAGTGGACTCAAACTTAGGACACATACTTTGTTATACTGAGAAGGAAAATGCCCTTGGCGTCAAAGGCCATGGTCATTGTGCAATTGGTAAAAAATGGGTCATGGTGACTGATAGGCGTATAGATCAAATGGACATTTTCTATGAGAAAATTGAGATTTTCTTGGATAAATTTCGAGTGTTAAAGGGTTAAGTAGAATTACGTTTGAAGGCAAGCTTCATAGTTCATCGTAAAGTTAAGCAACCACAATTTTAGTGAAATAGTGGAAAAGTAGTAAAAAATGTGTCCAATACTTGTAGCAAACTGGTAGTTGTTGGTATCATGTCACACGTTTACGCCTCAGGGATTTTCATAAGGGTCCTTTTGAGGGTATATACCCCAAAACCCAGTTTGTGACCCCAAAAAGTAGTGGCAGAGGATGCCATGGGGTCCCTGAAAATCATGTATGATTGTGTTATACTAAGTAGGTTTATAGCTACAGTAGGATGATGTCATAATCAATGATGTAGATAAGTTCATCACGAACGCTTCATTGATGACTGAATAACCATTGTTGTTCGAGTTATGTCTTTACTATTTAATAAACAATGCTGTTGACTATATTAAAACTAATTTGACTGGGTGCCTGGCAGCTCAGGGATCGATCGATCCCAACACAGGTGAAGTGTGGGTGGAGCTTAGCTAGAGATGGGCAGGGCATAGCTATAACTGTATTCCTCCATTGTGACCACACTATTGTTACGAAATAAGCAACCTTACCAAAATCATCCAAAATTTAACTGGCCGACCAAATGAACAAATGACTGACAAACAGACTAACAGATTTATAAGAAGACCAATTTAATCATTGACTAATGTTAGACAACGCACATACTTTATTTACTCATTTCAAAACTTATCTTGGCCTGGATTATAACAATGAAAAAATCTGTATTTCAGGATTGCATCTTCCAGAACATGCCTGAAAATGAAGCGAAATGCCTGACAACATACGCAATGTCAGTGCTGAAATGTCAGACTCATGAAGCCGGTGATCCCGGGAAACGCTTTCTTCACCTGTTTCTCAGGCTGACAGTTGAGGAAATTATGAGGGCATTGTCAGAAAATGATGGCGAGGTTGGCAGGTAAGGTGGTGAATGTATCCTGGTTGTTTAGCCATAGGCTTTCAACCCAGTCCAGTCTAATCAGGCAGGGTTACATCTTCTGGGTGTTCTTCATTAACCCTCTTGAGTCAACTAGCCCAATAGTCTTCTCTTAGCGAGCAAATTGACAGTTTGAATGAAAAAATTTAAATTTTCTTGAACAAATTTAAAGGATAACTAATCCCATCTCTTGATAGCTATCCAGGTGATCTAACACGCCGGTCATAAACTATCCAGGTAATGTTAAGCTTTTTATCATGGCGCTAAGGAAAGATATTCAGGCTTTAGTAGTTAAATGTTGACACATTTCTACACCCTATGATGGCTGTCATGATTTACTTTTCAACCAATCAGAAAACCCCTAGTGTGTCTGCCTCGGTTTATATGCTCAGTCATAGAGGCGCCAGCTATAGTTTGGCAATGTGGTATAAAAGCAATCTTACGGGTAAGCTGTTGAATATTTTGAAACCAATTTGATTGGAAGTTGTTGCTGCCTATGGCAGCAACAACTTCCAGTCAAATTAGTTTCAAAATATTCAATGAGACGAGCATTACATAATAAAGAATGTGATGCATTGGAGCTTACATGACATCACACACAATAGCTTGAAGAGACAAAATGGTGTTGATCACTGTTCAACATTTACTCGATATTACAAAACAGATAATTGCGATACAGATCAGGGAATGTGACTGGATATGAATGATATGGAATCTATAAACCATATTCTATCAGTGCAATACAACATTTGAGATGAGATTAGCATCGCTTTAAGTGTTAAATGGTTACCTTTTTTTTACCTTTACTTTTTTCATTCAAAATTTGGTTATCGAACCAGTCATTCCAGTGGTAAATTTTCAAAAATAGTCTTCTCTTGGTCTGCAAATGGACATTTCTCATTGACTACTGCAGAGGGTGTTTTCGACCAAATTGAGGGCTAAAGGGTTAAAAGTCAAGCTGACCAAAGCAGCCTCTACAATGGTCATGAAGAATGTCCCTTTTGAAGGACAAGAAAAGACTTGAACATTTCCCACTGGAATGGCTGGCTAGATAAATTAGGCAGTCATTCCACTAGTAACTTTTCAAAAAAATAGTTATCTTATCCTGCAAATTGACAGTGTCCTGAGTAGGGCTGCGTGATATACCGATACCATATTTAAAACTGATATCCTGCACTGACGGTTTCATAACCGATTATAAAAAATAAATATCGAAAAAACGAATATGAACATATTTTCGGTTTTTCGTATCAGGATTGTTAAAAATAAAAGATACTAATGAGCATGAAAATCGTAATGAATAATAATGGCCATACTTTCCATTAAGCTATGTTCGGGGCAACTAATAATTGAATGTGGCCCCAATTGCGCATATTGTGTAACTCCATGTAACTCGCTGTACGCCGAGAGAAATCAAGCAACGAATTAATTAAATAAATACCCACTCGTCTTTTCTTTGGTAGTCTCAGATAAATTTGTAATATAAAACACAATACTAATGCGGGAATTTGTCATTGAAATTTGTATCAGGGAAAACATTTCTAAACAACGGCATCCATTTTATTTACGTCACCGGCTAATTAACATAATGCAAAGTCGTCCCGAATGCATAAAAATCTCGCCAATAAATATAATGATGAATACATTTTGCTGATTAGGATATAATTTTAAATAAAATTGTTACTCAAACCATTTTTAAAACATTATCTTCTATACACAATATCATATTAACTTATGAAATTCGCGTTCGCAATATTACAGTTAATATTTTCTTCAAGGCATGATTTCGTCCTCGGGCCAAATTGGAAATGAAAAAAGAAAGGGAGATAATTACATCATAATTAATTACAATCACGTGATTTACGTCTTTTCGCAATCTGTTTTGCTGATTTATGATTAGTTTTGACAAAATAAACGATGTTTATTTAACTGTGCGTAATATTTATGCGGTCTAATTAATAATTTCACTCCCGCGATGATGGATATTATACGGTATATTAAGCTTTAAAGGCGTAAAACGTTACGAATGTATCAGGGCGTGAAAATACGTTCTGTTTTCGTGCTATTTTTTATCATTTACATTTTTTGTTTCATGTCCATGGAACAGATATTCGGTTAAAACCGATATGAAAGTCATATCGAAACCGATATGGCTGTAAGCCAAACCGCGCAGCCTTAGTTCTGAGTGGTATGGCAAAAACTGCTGATCCTACTTAGCTCAGATTTGAACACATGCAGGTCATGTTACTGTTGGTTGGTATTTCTAGACCCAGATTTGCAGCTATGCAACTCATGGTGACATTGCAATATAATGGCATTGACAGGGGATCAAACCCACAACCGGTGAAAGCGCCAAACATCATAACCCACAACTACTTCCACCACATCAACGCTGCTTACTTTCCCGTTGATGCTTTCACGATGTTGGTTTGTGATACAACGTCCGTAATTACTGTAACTGGCTAGCCAGATTTGCAGCTGTATCGTATTAAATTCCAGATTTATGGATATCTAGGAAACTACCAATCCGATTCGGATCAGAATTTAACACATAAATGGGTGTTACCATACCCCCCCCCTCCCCTTCCTACACGTACACCCCCTCTAATGAGTTAACAATATACCTAATAGTACTACCAGATGTTAAAACATGGCAGAACAGAATGGCATGATTGTCTAGACAAGTAACAAATATTATAGTAAATATTTTGACACTAATTTGACTGCAAGTTGTTGCTGCCAATTGTTTGAGCGATCTCTGATTATCATTTCATCCTTTTTCAGATACAAGATTATTCCAAATCCGGACAATCCTTTAGGAACATTTGCCAAACGACAGGTGAGATGACAGATGTGTGTCTAGTAGAAATTTTTATCCAGAGATTAGCGTATAATGAAGGAGTGCCTAAGATGTAGGGGTGCACACATTATTAGTATTTAGATAAAATTTGATTTGATGACAAATAAGGCTTTTCTACGATGCTAAGGTGAAAAAAAAGAAGAAAATCGTATCAAATTTATGGTCACATATTGAATATTTTTTAATAACTTTGACTGGAAGAGCTCTATTACCGCCTTTGGTTATTTAGAAATATTCAACGCTTTGATACTTGTCTTCATTGATGCAATAATGCACATATATGTGTTTTGAGCCATGCCTCCCCACCCAACCAAGTCTTCTTCCCATCTTAGAACATACGATATATCGACGTATCACGATATTTTATGCATGATATAGAGTGTATATAGAGGATCTGGAACAAGGTCCCATTTCACATCACCATTATCAACCTCGTCAAAAATTATCACATTGCACTCACATTAGCTCGTGCAATGTGATAATTTTCGACGAGTTTGATAATAGTGATGTGAAATGGGACCTAGTTTGAGATTCTATTTATCATATAAACTTATATTTTGACAAATTTTCCACTAAAAATCGCTCCCTGAAACCTGTTTGAATGCACCATTTTGCGGGGTTTATTTCCGTCGCTGTAAAAAATAATGACAGACAAACAATCGTTATTTCAGACTTCAACTTGAGTTTAATCCAACTGTAAAAATTTGTGCGTCTATTTTACAAAGGTACAAACGTATTTCATAACTAGGTACTGTAGTGTATATATATTACAAAATTTAAATCAAAAACATATGGTATCCCGGCATGTTTATTTTTGCCGCCATCATCGCTAGGAAACATTTGCAGTGTCACGGGACATGTGAGTTATCTAACCAATGAACATCTTTCAGTAAATATTATGTGATCATGTGGAGAAATATGGATTGGGCTGAAGCATTATTAGCTCACCTGGCCCGTCCATCAATCTGCTTTAAATGACTTCTCAAAAACCACTGGGACGATTTCAATTATATTTGGCAGGAAGCATCCTTAGGCCATAGGGATCCAAGTTTGTTCAAACGAAGCCGATCGGCCAATTTGGTCGACGGCCATCCTGGATTTCGGCTGATTTTAGGAAACGTCTTTAAAAATCTCCGATACCGTTTAGGGAATCGATTCAAAACTCATGAAACATCATCGAGGGTAAGAGGTAAACTAAGTTTGTTCAAGAGGACTTGATTGACCAAATGGTTCGGCGGCCATCTTGGATGACCTAGTTTTCCTGAAAATGACTTCTCCAGAACCGCTAAAGGGATCAGGCATAAATTTGGGAGATATGATTAGGGACTAAAGGTCAGTAAGTTTGTTCAAGGGAAGTTGATCCATCAAAGAGCATGGCCGCCGTTGGCCAATCAAAATGTAATTTTTTTGGCGGCCATATTGGATTTTTTTAATTGATGGATTTTGAGGCCGAAATTGTTTTTGGCTATTCTGAGCTCAAATTTGCCATTTTCGAGCCTGTTGGACAAATGGTTTGGTGGCCATCCTGGATTATTTTCCTGCCAAAGGCTCCCATACTAAAGCAATAGGAAATTTAAAATGTCTTCTCGAGAACAACTAGGCCGATTTCAATTATATTTGGCAGGAAGCATCCGTAGCGATTATGGATCCAAGTTTGTTCAAATGAACCCGATTGGCCGGCGACCATTTTGGATTTCAGCCGATTTTAGGAAATGTCTAAAAATCTTCTTTTCCAAAACCGCTAGGGGAATCGATTCAAAACTCATGCAACATCATCTAGGTCAAGAGGTAAACTGAGTTTGTTTAAGAGGACTTGATTGACCAAATGGTTTGGTGGCCATCTTGGATGACCTAGTTTTCCGGAAAACAACTTCTCTAGAACCACTGAAGTGATCGGGCCGAAATTGGGGAGATATGATTAGAGACTAAGGGCCATTAAAGTTTGCTCAAGGGAAGCTAATCCATCCAAAAATATGGCTGCCGGGGACCAATCAAAATGTAGCATGCTTGGCGGGCATGTTGGATTTTTTATTTGATGGATTTTGAGGCCGAAATTGGGTTTATATATGTTTGTGGGTATTCTGATGTCATATTTGCCGTTTTTGAAACTGGCGGATAAACGGTTTGGCAGCCATCTTGGATCTTTTTCCTGCCAAAAAAACCCATACTAAAGCAATGGGAAATTTGAAATGTCTACTCGAGAATCACTGGACTGATTTCAAGTATATTTGGCAGGAAGCATTCTTAGGGCATAGAGGTCCATGTTTGTTTAAACAAAGCCGATCGGTCCATTTGATGGGTGGCCATCTTGGATTTTGATCGATTTTTAGAAATGCGTTTAAAAATCTCAGAAACCGCTTGGAGGATGAATTCAAAATGCATGAAATATCATCTAGGGCAAGAGATGCACCAAGTTTGTTCAAGGAAACTTGATTGGCCAAATGGTTTGGCGGCTATCTTGGATAATATAATTTTTGCCAAAGCAACTCCAGAACCACTGAACGGATTGGGCCGCAATTTGGGAGATATGATTAGGCACTGAGTGCCATTAAAGTTTTTTCAAGGGAAGGCGCTACGTTAGAAACATGGCAGAAGTGGACCAATCAAAATGTAGCGTATTTGGCGGTCATATTGGACTTGCAAAAATGTCCACAAACTCATTTAAAAGACTACTAAACCACCCAGCAACAATTTTGACAAAAATGCATAGTGCTCCAGGCAGCAAGACAGGGGCCTTGGGCCTTTTGTTTATATATTAAAATATATTACGGATTCATTAGTAGTCTTATGTGTTTATTTTCAGGCTCAAATTGACAAGTTTCCTAGATTAAGTATGTACTGAAACACAAACATACTCATACACGCATGCACGCACACGCACGCACACACATGCATGCACACACGCACGCACGCACGCACGCACACACTCAACAGCAGCGTTTACAGACAGCTTAACGGGATGCTAATCTCATCTCAGATGTTTTATTGTACCGATAGATTATGATTATATATTCCATATCATTCATATCCTGTCACATTCCCTTATCCGTATCACAATTATCTGCCATGTGATACCGCGTAAATGTTGAACAGTGATCGCCACCATTTTGTCTCCTCAAGTGATGGTGTGTGATGTCATATAAGTGCCAATGCATTACAGTATTGGTTATATAATACTTATCCCATTGAATATTTTGAAACTAAAGCACATTTGGCTATGTGGTTGCGTATACTGTTAGGAAGCAGCATGATGATATTATATGTCAGCATCACTAGGTCAAATCTCAAGGTCACTATGATCTTGATACAAGACTACTTTTTTCAATGTTAAGTTTTTGCATTTCTGCCTATGGCAGCAACAACTTCCAGTCGATTTAGTTTCGAAATATTCAACAACTCACCTGTATGATTGCTTTTATACTAAATTGCCAAACTATAGATTGCATCCATCCTCTATGACCGAGCGTATATACCGAGGTGGGCACGCTAGTTTTTTTCTGATTGGTTGGAAACTAACTCATGATAACTCATAAGCTGTAGAAATGTGCCAACAGTTAGCTAATAAAGCATGAATATCTTTCTTTAGCGGCATGATAAAAAGTTTAAAATTACCTGCATAGTTTATGAGTGGCATATTAGATCACCTGAACAGCTACCAAGAAATGAGGTTAGTTATCCTTAAGTTATTCAATTATTTGAGAAAAGGCGATTTTAACTCTGATGATCTCATTTTCAAGGCAACCAAGCAAAACAAATTAATTTGACTGGACCCACAGACAGCAACGTCTTCCAGTCAAATTAATTTCAAAATATTCAGCAAAATACATTTTACATTGTAAAGCATATACTTTTTCCGCGATTTGTCGGTGAAAGCTATTGAGTGATCTCATGATTTTTGATTTCAGACACATTTGGTGAGACAAAGCCACAGCCTATGACTGCAGCAGTTAGTGCCGCGCAAGACATGGGACAATCAGATGATGAATTTCAAAGTAAGGTTTTATTGTTGCTCTTCATCACCACTCTTGTGTCAGCAGCGTCAAATATCAATTTGCAGATCAAGAGAAGACTATTTTCGAAAATTTACCACTGGAATGACTGGCTCGGTTATGGAGCCAGTCATTCCAGTGGTAAATTTGAAAAAATAGTCCATCTGCAAATAGATATTTGTCAAGACCACTGCAGAAGCCGTTTTTGGCTGATATGAGGGTTAAAGGGTTAATTAACCCTTAAAGATTTTTCAAGAAAATTAGAATTTTTGCATGCCAAGAATGCCAAGACAAGACTGTTTGTAAATTTACCACTGACTCTACTGAAATATCTTGTGCCCTGCAGATGGTCATTCCTCAAGACCACTGCAGAGACCATTTTTGGCTGGTTAATGGTCAAGAAAATTTAAAAAGTTTTTTACTTTAGTGGTCAAGATTGGCTTGGAAAATTTGAAAATATTTTCTCAGTTAATGCACATTTGCAGGCCAAGAGAAGTGTTTTTTGTCTCGCCTGCGAAGCAGAAAGCGAGACATATGTATCACTTTTCCGATGACGACGCCGTCAAGAATGTTAAGTCTTTACGTTTAACAAACTTCTCAGCTTATATTTCAGGATCAGTTAATTGTATTGCAACTAAATTTGGCTATGTGGTTGCGTATACTGTTAGGAAGCAGCATGATGATACTGACGTCACAAGGTCAAATCTCGAGGTCACTATGACCTTGATACAAGACTGCTTTTTTCAATGTTAAGTTTTTGCATTTAGCAAAACTTCTCGGCTTGTCTTTCAAGGTTTGTTAATCGTATTGGAACTAGACTTGGAGTCATTGTTACCTATAATGTTAGGAAGCAGCATGCTGACACTGAAGTCACAATGTCTAAGGTCAAGGTCACAAAACTGTTATTATACAATGTTAAGTTTTTATGCTATATTTCGGGATTGCTTAACCCTAATGGAACACAACTTGGGTACATGGTTGCTTATACCAGGATACAGGATGGAGGTCACCAGGTCAAAGGTGAAGGCCATTCTAATATTGCTATTTGACCTCTGCTTTTTCAACCTTGAGTTTTTCCATTTAGCAAATCATTTATATTTCAGGATTAGTTAATCCTGTAGGAACTAAACTTGAATACATGTTAGGAAGCATCATGGTAACACGGAGGTCACAATGTCAAAGGTAAATGCCACTGTGTCAAACAGGAGACAGGTGAGACATTTAATTCCGCAGAATTCTTGTTTTAACATTTACCATTGGAATGGCTGATTCGGTTATCTTTAAAGGTATCATGAAGCAATAAGATTAGAAAAATATTTCGAAAAATTCAGTGACTATAGTCTTCTTCTGAGCCGCCATTTTACTTTGTAGCCGCCATTATTTGGGATTCTATTGTTCTCACTGTCTCGCAATGTCCAGTATAAAACCATTCTCGTAACGCTAATGAAAGTCAGTGTAATGTTGGCCTCAGAGGTGAGCGGATCTACCTGTACAGTGTTTTGGCCGCCTGAGTGTTAACCCGTTAACCCTCATATCAGTCAAAATTGGCTTTTGCAGTTGTCGTGAGAAATGTCCATTTGTGGACGAAGAGAAGATTATTTTTGAAAGTTTACCTCTGGAATAACTGGCTTGATAACCAAGCCAGTCATTCCAGTGGTAAATTTTTAAAAATAGTCTTCTCTTGGTGTGCAAATTGACATTTTATGTGAGAAAATTGAAATTTCTTAAATGAATTTGAGTGGGAAAGTTTTAATCTCATTACTTTTGTGAGCATCGGTGCAGTGTGGGCGCAATATGGACGTCATGGTGGGCATAGTGTGGAGACGGCATAGACGTGGTTTGGAGCTGTGAGGGCGCAGTGTTGGCACAATATGGGTTCAGTGTGGGCTTAGTGTAAATGATATCATGAGCTTTTCACACTCTCTAATTATCTGTGTTCTTGCATTTCAGGAGGAGGTGAACAAGACTGGTTATGTGGGTATGTATATTAAGCATCACAGAATTCAGAATTTATCGGGGTGGCTGGGGGTGTGAATGGCAAAATTCGTTAACGAGGGGGTATATGTAAATTCTGTTAATTTTTAGCTCACCTATTCGAAGAACAGAAGAGTTTAAGTGATCACGTCGGTGGTCGCGTCATTGGCAGGTTTGGTTAACTTTTCTGTTTAGCTCAGCTACAGCTAAATTATCAGGCTTATGGTAATCAAGCTTCATCTATAGCTTTATTACCACATTTCTATTAATAGTACAATGCATTTATCCCATTCATCTATAGTTCCAGCTCAGGGACTTTATTATTAGCTCACCTGGCCTGAAAGGCAATGTGAGCTTATGCCGTGGCGACTGTCCGTCTTCCATCCGTCGTCCTTCCGTCAACTTTTTATTTAAGAACCACAAGGCTGATTTCAATTTTATTTGGCTGGAAGCATCCTTAGGGCATAGAGATCCAAGTTTAAATGAAGCTAATTGGCCGGCAGCCATCTTTGATTTTGGCTGATTTTTAGAAATGTGTTTAAAAATCTTCTTCGAAACCGTTTGGGATGATTGATTCATGAAATGTCGTGTAGCTTCTGGTTTGTGTTCAGTCCATACCTGTTGGCTTTTCTGTTTGGCTCAGTTACAGCTAAAAATCAGGCTTGTGGTACTCAAACTACATCTATAGTTTTATTACTGAATTTCTATCAATAGTCCAATGTATTTACCACATTCCTATCTATATTTTTATGTCAGGGACATTGTTATTTCTAGTGAAGTCTTGTGTTTACTTTGACTTAATCCATACAGTAAAACCTTTCTGTTTAACTCGGCTACATCTAATCTATCAAGCTTATGGTAACCAGACTTCATATATAGCTTTATTCCTGCATTTATGGTAATACACTTTCGTTAGCCTTCTGTTAACAGTCAATCTTTATATGTACAAAGAGATAAAACAGGCGAGCTGCATGGTTGCACTGCAACCACATTTCTGGTAGCAAATTTAGTTGTGAAGATCAGGAAATCTGCTAATTATACACGCACGCACTCATCACGGACACACACTCCGCCACTCTGATCTATTCTTGTGGACCAGATCACCAATCATGTTATAGTCATGAAAGCTAGATTCAAATAATTTCTACATCGCAGAGGGGTAACTAATTTTCCTTATGGTGAATAATCCTGGAATGTATCTTTCCAGTTTATCCATCCATCATATGACATCATAATCAACTACGTGACGTGTAGGATGATTCAATCAATGACATCATGAATGACGTAGATAAGCGCATCAAGAACTCTTAATTTATGACAGACTAAGCGTTGTTGTATGAATTGTATGTCTGTATTATTTAATAAACATGCTGTTGAATATTTTGAAACAAATTTGATGGGGCGGGCCGCTGTTGCTACCATAGGCAGCAACAGCACCCAGTCAAATTGGATTCAAAATAATCAACAGCCTGTATGTATATTTTTTTGGAAACTGATAGTCAGGAAGTTCAGTGATCGATCGATCCCAACATGGGCGAAGGGTGGGTGGAGCTTAACTAGTGATTAGCAGAGAATAGCTAAAACTGGATGTAATGAAACGAAGTAAACCTTAGCATATGATAATTTTATTCCGTATAAATTAATATAATTTATTTAGTTGGTAAGTTGAATTAGGGACTCATGTCTCTAATTTAATTCCACACCTTAAAAATGATATTAATTTATGTGTAAGGCAATCATCACGTGTTAAAACTTATTTCATT
Organism: Chaetoderma sp. LZ-2023a; assembly: GCA_034401795.1. Classification (NCBI taxonomy): domain Eukaryota; kingdom Metazoa; phylum Mollusca; class Caudofoveata; order Chaetodermatida; family Chaetodermatidae; genus Chaetoderma; species Chaetoderma sp. LZ-2023a. Next base: position 3,436 of record JAVVLW010000070.1, on the reverse strand, counting down.
TTATTATTTACATCTAGGCGCACAATTCAAGTCTCTAAAAGTATACAATTTAACAATTTTATTTTCAAGCATTTTGGTGTGAATATTCACGTTTAAATCATTACACAAAACTTATTTATTCATGCTGTCTATTGTTATCTAGGCTGACGATGATGGCCATGACAGCTTCCCAGTAGTCTCAAACAAATTGTATGTCCAAGAGAGTTGGACTAATTTTGTTTTTTAGTAGAAATATTTTGTCTGAGAAATATATTCTCTAAGCTATTACTTTGTCGGTAATGGCTGAGTCTCTTTCCTTTCAGTGTTGCAGGCATGCTTCCTGTTGTGAAAAACAGCCATGATATTTATTTGTTTTGCAGGAATTGTGAATTTAAAAATTCTCGGAAACGGACAGAGTGTATGAATTGTACAAAGCCAAGAAGCTCAAATGATACACTTTTTGTTAGGTTTCCCAGCACAAACTCTGCCACACAGGCAAATGCGAATTTAACAGGTAACTTGTATGTTTAAATTAAAGGATACCTAATCCCATCTCTTGATAGCCAATCAGGTGATCTAACACGCCGCTCATAAACTATCCAGGTAATTTTAAGCTTTTTATCATGGCGCTAAAGAAAGATATTCAGGCTTTAGTAGTTAAATGTTAGTACATTTCTACACCATATGATGGCTGTCATGATTTACTTTTCAACCAATCAGAAAAAATCTAGCGTGTCTGCCTCGGTATATACACTCAGTCATAGAGGCGCCGGCTATAGTTTGGCAATGTGGTATAAAAGCAATCCTACAGGTAAGCTGTTGAATATTTTGAAACCAATTTGACTGGAAGTTGTTGCTGCTATAGGCAGCAACACCTTCCAGTCAAATTAGTTTCAAAATATTCAACGGGACGAGTATTATATAATAAAGAATGTAATGCATTGGTCCTTACATGACATCACACACTATAGCTTGAAAAGACAAAATGGCGGCGTCACTGTTCAACATTTACTCGCTATTACAAAGCAGATAATTACGATACAAATCAGGGAATATGACAGAATATGAATGATATGGAATCTATAAACCATAATCTACCAGTGCAATACAACATTTGAGATGAGATTTGCATCCCTTTAAATGTTGAATTAACTCTTTCACCAACAAACCCCATAAAAAGTATATTATTTACGATATAAAATGTATTCGTTTGAATATTTTGAAATTAATTTTACTGGAAGCTGTTGGTGCCTTGAAAATGAGCCACACATCAGTGAAAGGGTTAAAAACTGGGATATGGGAATTTCATCAGTGAATGTGTTAATACTAGGAAAGGTTGATAGCAAACATTCATTAATGCTAAATGTCTATTTTTAGGCCAAGAGAAGCCTATTTTTGAAAATTTAGCTATGGAATGACTGGCTCGGTTATCAAAGCAAAATGTTGATGGGTCTTTCAGCCATTTTCATTAACCTTTTAAGCTTCGCAGAGGAGATTTCAATTTCATTATGATTCAATGTATATTTTGAGACTAATTTGACTGCAGCAACTGCTCCCAGTAAAATTAGTTTGATAATATCCAACAGATTACCTTATAATGAAGAAATCAAGTTTTAGCTATGCCCCGCCTGTCACTGGCTAAGCTCCACCCATGCTTCGCCCATTTTGGGATCAATCAATCCCTGCACTCTCTGAATCTCAATTTCCAGAAAACTACAGGTTAGCTGTTGTATATTTTTTAACTAATTTAACTGGGTTCTGTTGCCTATTGCAGCAACAGCGTGCAGACAAATTAGTTTGAAAATATTTGACAGAATGTTTATTAAATAGTAAAGACATACAATTGTGAGTCTTAACCGTTTAACCCTAAAATTTTTACAAGAAAAATTCAATTTTCTCAACGAAAATGTCCATTTTGCAAATCAAGTGAAGACTATTGAAAACTTACCATAGGAATGACTGACTCGATAAGCGAGCCATTCATTCCAGTGATAAATTAAAATTTTTGCAAATTTGTTAAGTTTTCAAAAAAAATCTGCAAATGGACATTTTCCATTAGAAAATTTAAATTTTCGAATTTACACATCACTATGTGCTGGTGGCTCTTACAGGCTAATTTCAATCCATGCTCAAAGGTGATGTTTTCAGGGCATGATTGCCACTGACAGTTCATCTGATAAGTGATTGACGGATCTCGATATGAATTCAGTTTAACAGACATTGAGTATTAATATTACACAGGGCAGAAGGTAGCGCTCATGATATATTCTGGAACTGATCTACCCACTAGCCAATTAGCCAAATGCTAGTAAAACTGATATCTGGCTAATGAAATGCAGAATTGGCTAAATAATTGGATAATGATTAAAATTAATTTGATTTTGTTTATTTGCTGAATCCTGACATTATAATTGCATAGCAAAAAAGGGCAGCAACAGCTTTCAGTCATATTAGTTTTGAAATATTCAACACATTTCTCATATATTAAGACCCTATTTTATCTGGGCTGTAGAATTGATGGTATTAACTGATGATGACTGACTGCAAACATGTTCATAAGTGACATTGAAGTAAAAATGTGGCTAAAATATTTATTATTTGGTTATTAAAAATGGTATTTGGATAATCTATTGGCTAGAACAATGCAAAAGCCGGATCTTTCCCTGATATTTTGTCATATCTGTATTTTTTATTCGCAGATAAAAAGCCAATGAGGGGGCCTACAGACTGGTCTTGTGGGTATGTGTGATCAGTCATCCATTTAAATTGTTAACCTTTAAATTTATTTGTAAAAATTTCAATTTTCCCATAGAAGATGTCAATTTGCAGACCAAAAGAAATTTTTTTTGAGAATTTACCAATGATATGACTGACTCACTTGTCGCACCAGTCATTCCAGTAGTAAATTTTCAAAAATAGTCTAATTTTCTTAAGAAATCTTGACCCACAAAAGGTTAGCATTCGGATACTTGTACTGGTAATGGCCAAAAATGGGGAAGAAAATTTCTGATTTTCTCAAAACAAAATACCCTTTTGGAGTCCCAAGCGATTATTTTTTAAAATTTGTAGCAATGGAATAACTGGCTCGGTTATCAAGCGAGCTATTCTAGTGGTAAATTTTCAAAAAGAGCTCTTAGTTTGCAATTCGTCATTTCTCAAGACTACTGTAGATAACATTTTAGCCTGTTTGAATATTAACACTAACACACATCAACCAAAAACGGCTTCTGCAGTGATCTTGAGAAACGTCCATTTGCAGACCAAGAGAAGACTATTTTTGAAAATTTATCACTGGAATGACTGGCTCGATAAGAGAGCCAGTGATTCCAGTGGTAGATTTTCAAAAATAGTCTTTTCTTGGTCTGCAAATTGATATTTTCTTTGAGAAAATTGAAATTTTCTTGAACACAATTAAGGCTTAAAGGGTTACAGTGTTGTACCAACACACGTGTCATGC
>JAVVLW010000069.1:0-103032 GCA_034401795.1 Chaetoderma sp. LZ-2023a | reverse complement strand
ACGACACGACGATGTTAAATTGTATGTCCAAGAGAGTTGGACTAATTTTGTTTTTTAGTAGAAATATTTTGTCTGAGAAATATATTCTCTAAGCTATTTCTTTGTCGGTAATGGCTGAGTCTCTTTCCTTTCAGTGTTGCAGGCATGCTTCCTGTTGTGAAAAACAGCCATGATATTTATTTGTTTTGCAGGAATTGTGAATTTAAAAATTCTCGGAAACGGACAGAGTGTATGAATTGTACAAAGCCAAGAAGCTCAAATGATACACTTTTTGTTAGGTTTCCCAGCACAAACTCTGCCACACAGGCAAATGCGAATTTAACAGGTAACTTGTATGTTTAATTAAAGGATACCTAATCCCATCTCTTGATAGCCAATCAGGTGATCTAACACGCCGCTCATAAACTATCCAGGTAATTTTAAGCTTTTTATCATGGCGCTAAAGAAAGATATTCAGGCTTTAGTAGTTAAATGTTAGTACATTTCTACACCATATGATGGCTGTCATGATTTACTTTTCAACCAATCAGAAAAAATCTAGCGTGTCTGCCTCGGTATATACACTCAGTCATAGAGGCGCCGGCTATAGTTTGGCAATGTGGTATAAAAGCAATCCTACAGGTAAGCTGTTGAATATTTTGAAACCAATTTGACTGGAAGTTGTTGCTGCTATAGGCAGCAACACCTTCCAGTCAAATTAGTTTCAAAATATTCAACGGGACGAGTATTATATAATAAAGAATGTAATGCATTGGTCCTTACATGACATCACACACTATAGCTTGAAAAGACAAAATGGCGGCGTCACTGTTCAACATTTACTCGCTATTACAAAGCAGATAATTACGATACAAATCAGGGAATATGACAGAATATGAATGATATGGAATCTATAAACCATAATCTACCAGTGCAATACAACATTTGAGATGAGATTTGCATCCCTTTAAATGTTGAATTAACTCTTTCACCAACAAACCCCATAAAAAGTATATTATTTACGATATAAAATGTATTCGTTTGAATATTTTGAAATTAATTTTACTGGAAGCTGTTGGTGCCTTGAAAATGAGCCACACATCAGTGAAAGGGTTAAAAACTGGGATATGGGAATTTCATCAGTGAATGTGTTAATACTAGGAAAGGTTGATAGCAAACATTCATTAATGCTAAATGTCTATTTTTAGGCCAAGAGAAGCCTATTTTTGAAAATTTAGCTATGGAATGACTGGCTCGGTTATCAAAGCAAAATGTTGATGGGTCTTTCAGCCATTTTCATTAACCTTTTAAGCTTCGCAGAGGAGATTTCAATTTCATTATGATTCAATGTATATTTTGAGACTAATTTGACTGCAGCAACTGCTCCCAGTAAAATTAGTTTGATAATATCCAACAGATTACCTTATAATGAAGAAATCAAGTTTTAGCTATGCCCCGCCTGTCACTGGCTAAGCTCCACCCATGCTTCGCCCATTTTGGGATCAATCAATCCCTGCACTCTCTGAATCTCAATTTCCAGAAAACTACAGGTTAGCTGTTGTATATTTTTTAACTAATTTAACTGGGTTCTGTTGCCTATTGCAGCAACAGCGTGCAGACAAATTAGTTTGAAAATATTTGACAGAATGTTTATTAAATAGTAAAGACATACAATTGTGAGTCTTAACCGTTTAACCCTAAAATTTTTACAAGAAAAATTCAATTTTCTCAACGAAAATGTCCATTTTGCAAATCAAGTGAAGACTATTGAAAACTTACCATAGGAATGACTGACTCGATAAGCGAGCCATTCATTCCAGTGATAAATTAAAATTTTTGCAAATTTGTTAAGTTTTCAAAAAAAATCTGCAAATGGACATTTTCCATTAGAAAATTTAAATTTTCGAATTTACACATCACTATGTGCTGGTGGCTCTTACAGGCTAATTTCAATCCATGCTCAAAGGTGATGTTTTCAGGGCATGATTGCCACTGACAGTTCATCTGATAAGTGATTGACGGATCTCGATATGAATTCAGTTTAACAGACATTGAGTATTAATATTACACAGGGCAGAAGGTAGCGCTCATGATATATTCTGGAACTGATCTACCCACTAGCCAATTAGCCAAATGCTAGTAAAACTGATATCTGGCTAATGAAATGCAGAATTGGCTAAATAATTGGATAATGATTAAAATTAATTTGATTTTGTTTATTTGCTGAATCCTGACATTATAATTGCATAGCAAAAAAGGCAGCAACAGCTTTCAGTCATATTAGTTTTGAAATATTCAACACATTTCTCATATATTAAGACCCTATTTTATCTGGGCTGTAGAATTGATGGTATTAACTGATGATGACTGACTGCAAACATGTTCATAAGTGACATTGAAGTAAAAATGTGGCTAAAATATTTATTATTTGGTTATTAAAAATGGTATTTGGATAATCTATTGGCTAGAACAATGCAAAAGCCGGATCTTTCCCTGATATTTTGTCATATCTGTATTTTTTATTCGCAGATAAAAAGCCAATGAGGGGGCCTACAGACTGGTCTTGTGGGTATGTGTGATCAGTCATCCATTTAAATTGTTAACCTTTAAATTTATTTGTAAAAATTTCAATTTTCCCATAGAAGATGTCAATTTGCAGACCAAAAGAAATTTTTTTTGAGAATTTACCAATGATATGACTGACTCACTTGTCGCACCAGTCATTCCAGTAGTAAATTTTCAAAAATAGTCTAATTTTCTTAAGAAATCTTGACCCACAAAAGGTTAGCATTCGGATACTTGTACTGGTAATGGCCAAAAATGGGGAAGAAAATTTCTGATTTTCTCAAAACAAAATACCCTTTTGGAGTCCCAAGCGATTATTTTTTAAAATTTGTAGCAATGGAATAACTGGCTCGGTTATCAAGCGAGCTATTCTAGTGGTAAATTTTCAAAAAGAGCTCTTAGTTTGCAATTCGTCATTTCTCAAGACTACTGTAGATAACATTTTAGCCTGTTTGAATATTAACACTAACACACATCAACCAAAAACGGCTTCTGCAGTGATCTTGAGAAACGTCCATTTGCAGACCAAGAGAAGACTATTTTTGAAAATTTATCACTGGAATGACTGGCTCGATAAGAGAGCCAGTGATTCCAGTGGTAGATTTTCAAAAATAGTCTTTTCTTGGTCTGCAAATTGATATTTTCTTTGAGAAAATTGAAATTTTCTTGAACACAATTAAGGCTTAAAGGGTTACAGTGTTGTACCTTGAATGAATTTTGCTTTGGTAGTAACTCAACTAGTTACCACGCTTAAGCTATATTTAACCCTTATCAGCCTGATGTCAGAACACAACTTTAGCCCTTTCAACAACAGAATCCCTGATCAAACAAATCTGTGAAATAAAGCATATTCTGGCAAAGCAACAAGGGCTTCCAATCATATTATTCTTGAAATAATCGACAGCTTTCCTGTATATTATTCTCGATATAGGAATTTATTAGTCGAAGTTTTAGTGGAGTTTATTGGAGAAAGACGGTGTACATTTTCTTATTATTTTCAGTATTTGACCAAAACTGCTAAGACAGTATGCAGTCATTTAAAACCATTTATTCTCCAAGCCAAAAACCAGCCTTTGCAATATGTTTGATAACTTCCCATTTGCAGGCCAAGAGAAGGCTGTTTTTTAAATGTTACCACGAATGACTGGCTTGTTCAGGCTTAAATAGTGATAAATTTTCAAAAATATTCTTCTGTTGGCCTGCAAATAGTCATTTCTCAAGACAATAGTAGCGGCCAGTTTTGGCCAACTTGGACTAAGAGAGGCTAAGAGAACACTTACAAATTTTACCACTGATATGATTGACTCATATTAGTTCAATAGCTCAATCAGTCATTCCAGTGGTACAATTTCGGAAATAGTCTTGTTGACCTGCAGATGGACATCCATTAATTGTCTGCCTGCTGCAAGCCATAGACATTCTGGACCAGTCTTGATCAGTGAAATCTTAAGCTTATCGTAGCGTGATCAGATTTATTTATTTTTTGCAGGAATTGTAATTTTATTAATTATAAATCGGATATGTATTGCACTGAGTGTTCGACGCCTAGGCGAGTCCGTCAAGGCCAGCAGCAGGGTGATGACGAAGGTATGTTACTTGTTGTTATTTATTTATGCGTGGGTGTACGCATGTGTGTGTGTATGTGTGAGGGTGTGTGTTAGGTGTGCGTGATTGTTGCGTTGAGTTATCGCGATCGATTGTTTAAAAATAATCATGATTACTCGATTAATCAGCTTGTGTACAAATTACCAAGACATAATAACAAACAAATATTAATAATGAAAGCTGCAATGGTGTTGAGTAGTAGGGGCGGAGTCAAAATGATACCACCTCCCTCAACTGGCCGCCGTTCGGCGATCCGCGGCCCCCAACGCCCTCTTAATCCTGGGGACTTAGGGTTGTTGAGACATGTGGTTGGTGTTTGCCTTTCATTCCGGTCCTGATCGCCGATACGAGAATGAAGTGATTTAATCCCAGTCAGAGCCAAAATGATACCACCTCAAAATGATACCACCTCAAGCCCCGCGTAGACCGGCAATCACCGATTATTAATCTACATGGCGGCCCGCCGCCGTAGATCGACAATCGCCGATTATTAATCTACGCGGCGACGTAAGGCTCGGCGTAGATATGGGGCAAAAGTTATCTACGTCGCGGCCCGTCCTGGTAGAAATGTTTCGAACAAAAAGTTATCTACGTCGCGACCCGTCCCGGTAGAAATGTTATCGAACAAAAAGTTATCGGCCCTCTCTATGCAAGGCAGGCCCTGCGGCAGCCGATCGGCGATCCGTGGCCCCACAGCTATCTCAAGCCCTGGGGCAGCCGATCAGCGATCGGTGGCCCCCACAGCTATCTACGTCCTGGTAGAAATGTTTTCGAGCAAAAAGTTATCTACGTCGCCAGGAGTTCGGGTAGACGCAGAATTTGATCTCATTCCAGTGGCTGCGAATGGGGCGAATTTCCATTTAGAGATAAGCAACCACAGTGATATACTAGCTGATCGCCTTGGTCTGAACGTCCATTTAGAGACAAGCATACTCAGCGGTATACGAGCTGATCAAGCACGCATTACAGGGTCTGAACGTCCATTTAGAGACAAGCATACTCAGCGGTATACGAGCTGATCAAGCACACATAAAAGGTCTGAACGTCCATTTAGAGACAAGCATACTCAGTGGTATACGAGCTGATCAAGCACGCATTACAGGGTCTGAACGTCCATTTAGAGACAAGCATACTCAGCGGTATACGAGCTGATCAAGCACACATAAAAGGTCTGAACGTCCATTTAGAGACAAGCATACTCAGTGGTATATATACACCATGATTACTGTTGCACAGCTTCGCGCTATGGCAAGGCAATTCGGACTTAGAGGCTACTCTAAGGCCAAGAAAGCCAACCTGCTCCAGATGATCGGACAGGCCCGTGCCGAGGAATTCATTGCTCGACTGAGACGATCAGTGAAGATGGGACGGTTTCCGGCGATCACCAGAGATGATCCTGAGAACTTCCACAAGAAAGCACAGCGGCGGCGGGAGCTTCATCAGTTGGATGAGGAGGTGACGGCTAGCTTACGAGCCAAAGCTGTAGCGGCGGGGATGGCAGACCCTCCACTGGGGCCCCTACCTGCCCTACGCAGGACCACTAAGCGCGTGATGGGGAGGTCTGAACCCTTAGCCCGGAGCATGAGGCGAGAGGGCGAGCAGATTCTCAATGAGCGTCTGGGTGAGATGGAAGGGGAGGAGAGAGGAAGACGGACAGTACGCTGGACGTTCTTCCAAGGCCTCAATGGAGACATTACAGGGCAGATCATGGGTAAGATCCAGCAGACTGTCCAGAACGCCTTCTACCTCCGGTATACCCACACCTATCGCATCAGACACATCGAGGACGGTAGGGTGATGCTCTTCCACAAGAACGCTCCAGGGAGTCCGGGGCTGAACACGATAGGAGCAGCTCAGGACTGGGTGGAGGCAAGAGAACAAGCCCGACTCGACCCCGACAACATCGATCGACCCAACACCAAGTGGGCTTTCGTCCGATCAATCAACGTTGAGGTCAAGGCTGTCATCGACCGCCAACCTTTGCTTGGCACAGGACCGCTCCCAGACTGGCTACGACAGAAGAAGAGTATGGTGGCACTTGACACCTACAATGATAACATGTGTCTCTGGAGATGCCTAGCAGTGTATCAGGGGGCGAGACCTGATAGAACTACTGCTCCTGCACGAGAGCTCGCTAGACAGTTCTACAGCGCCCGCGCACCTATGCCTGAGGTTCCAAAAACCTCTATGGATCAGCTGGATAAGGTAGAGTTCTTCGCGAAGATCGGGATTCGCGTGTATGAACCAACCGAAGAGGGCACCTGGCACCTGATCAGGCAAGTGGCCCACTACCATGACACTATGACCATCAGAGTGTACGACCACCATGCCTTCCATATCAAGAACATCTCCAAGCTGGCCCACACACTAGTCTGCAGTCACTGTCAGCAGAGGTTCACAAAAGCCCCGAATCTTCAGCGTCATGCTGACCATTGTACAGGCGGCAAAACAACCATAGAGTGCCCTGGGGAGAAGGTTGATGCACCACAGTCTGCGTATGAGAAAGCCTTCTATCCACCCCAACCATCCAGTTCAGCGGCTACTCGTTGGGTCAGGTATGAGTCGAGAAACAGAGGTATACACATACACCATGTAGAGTGTGGGCACGGTGGTGAGCGTTGGATCGAGGGGGCTCCCGTAGATGGTTATGATCTGACTACCAACACCGTTTACCAGTTCCATGGCTGTTTCTGGCATGGATGCCCTCAGCACCAGCAAGGTGAGGATGCCGAACAAAGATACCACAAGACAGTCCTGAGAGAGGAGAAGCTGAGAGCATCTGGATGCACGTTTGTGGTACAGTGGGAGTGCTGTATAAAACGCTGTCCAAGCATCCCTAAACGAGTTCGGACCATCTCATACACACACTTCATCGTCTATGACTTCGAGGCACTCCTAGATGGTGCCAAGACTCATCCTACGGAGACTCTCACGATTGAGAGTACCCACATACCGATCTCTGTGTCAGTCGGCTGCTCCTTGGAAGGCTCCACCAGTGAGCCAACTCACCTCTGCAATCCTGACCCAGAAGCTCTGATCAAGGCTTTCATGGATGAGATTACCAGGCGAGCACCAGAATCCGTACAGATGTCAGGTCACAGTTCATCCCTTTAGACCTTGACAAGCTCCCAAAACGACAGCAGCGACTGATTACCGAGTGGTGTGACCAAGTTCCGGTGCTAGACTTCAACTCTGGCCGCTATGACCTAAACCTGATCAAGAAGCACTTTGTGGATGAGCTGACCAACAGTACTGGCACAGTGAAAGTCGCCAAGAAGGCTAGTCAGACCATGTTCCTCATAACACCTGAGCTACGGTTTCTCGATGTGCTGAACTACCTCGACCCAGGAGTCTCCTACGAGGCATGGATCAAAGCCTATGGGTGTACACAGCAGAAGAGCTGGCTCCCGTGTGAATGGTTCGACACACCCGAGAGGCTTAATTATCCCGGACTCCCCGACTACCCAGCGTGGTGGTCTAAGCTCAAGGGGGGCTACCTCCTGGGACTATCGGAGTGGAAACAGTGCAAACAGACATTCAGAGACCATGGAATGCGGACGTTCGCCGGCTGGTTGCGATACTACAACAACCTGGATGTCAGTCCATTCATCGAAGCCCTAGAGTGGATGCGGGAGTTCTACACAGAACGAGAAATAGACATCCTCAAGGATGCTGTGTCTCTCCCAGGAGTGTCTCTGCAGTACCTCCTACGTGGAACCACTCAGCACATGCCGGATGTTAGCCTCTACTCTCCCGGCAAGGAGGCCTACGAGATGCTGAAGGACGCGGTTGTTGGAGGGCCCAGCATCGTGTTCACCAGATACCACGAGGCAGGTGTGACCCGCATCCGCCAGAGTGAGTGTGTCTGCCAACATCTACTCGGCTATGACGCAAATGCTCTGTACATGTCTACGATGGCTAAAGAGATGCCCTGTGGTAAGGAGACAGTGCGGCAGTGGTCCGGTGCTAGTGATGTAGCATGATTTAAGAAGGATCTGCTGGCTGACCACTGGTTCGGTTTCGCTGAAGTGGACATAGAGGTTCCTAAGGCCCTGTGGGCGAAGTTCGAGGAAATGCCACCTCTCCTCTAAAACAGAGAGATTCCGGCTGAGGCAGTATCTGTTGAGATGCTCACATACCTAGAGAAAACAGGTAGGAAACGTCCCACAACCAGTAAACTAGTCGGCGCACTCTCAGCCAAGAGGAAGCTCGTGTATGCACCATCACTCAAGTGGTACCTCGCCCATGGGCTAGAGATTACAGCTGTCTACCGGACAATAGACTACAAGCCGCAGAGACCCTTTGAGTGGTTTGTGAACAATGTTACCGATGCTCGCCGTACAGGAGATGTTGATAAGAGCAAAGCGCTCTTGGCAGATCTGTTCAAGCTACTAGGCAACAGTGCCTATGGGAAGCTTATCGAGGCTCTAGAGCGTCACAGCAACACGACCTTCACCAAGGATGAACGAGTGGTAGATAGAGCCCTCCGCAGTGCATGGTTCGAGGATCTCGAGGAGATCGGCGAGTCCTACGAGCTCCAGAGTCGCAAGGCCAAAATCACCATTCGTCGCCCCTTCCAGGTGGGGATAGCCGTATACGAGCTCGCGAAGCTGAGAATGCTGGAGTTCTACTACGACTTCCTGGATCACTATGTGCCTCGTGACAGCTTCGAGTACCTCCAGATGGACACAGACTCTGCGTACATCGCAATAGCTGCCTCCAGCCTCGACGAAGTCATTCGCCCTGAGATGCGAGCAGAGTATGAGGCTCATAAGTGGGAGTGGCTAGCTTGGGACAAGTGGTCTGGACGGACTCCGGGACTGTTCAAGTTCGAGTTCGAAGGCAACCGTGGTATCGCTCTCTGTTCCAAGTGCTACTACGTGGAGAGCCCCGATGGGAAGGTGAAATGCTCAGCCAAAGGTATGTCTAAACGCCAGAATGATGTCTCTTGGCAAAGGTTCTTCAGTGCCCTAAACGGTAGCATGGACAGAGCTACAAACCGAGGCCTACGCATGCGCAACCAGGGCATGGTGACGTATGAACAGGAAAACTCGGTCTCTCAGCCTACTACGATAAGCGGCATGTGTTGCCAGATAGTGTCCATACCGAACCAATCGAGTACCATGTCCCTCAGGCACCTGACGACGGTGGTAGCTGTGTGTCTGGAGGGGACCACCTGAAGCTCCTCCAGAACAAACGGACGTTTGGGACAGCTCTCTGAGCATGCCAGATAGTACAGCGTAGGCTGCCCCTCCATCTCGACATACCTGTCAAGTCTGTGGACATCTAGCGACCAGTTAGGATCTGTTGCACGTCGTCACCCACCTTCCAACTCACCAGGTTCATACAGGTACCGAACCAGAGCATAAGATGGAAGGCACACCTGTTCCTTGTCTGCTCCTCCAGAAGGTTGGGCAACAGAGGATCGTTGGATAGCCTCTACTGGCTTCTTACCAGTTAACCGAGTTACCTCAGTATTGGATCGCTCTACCACCCGGGGCAAACCTTTCACCCACACCCTGGACCTCTCTCCGGCCTGTGCCATTTCCTGGGCGTATTGGTGTGGGAACAGTCTCTCTGCCAGTGTCAGATTCCACCGCTCGACGATTGCCTGGGCACGGTGGTGACCAACTTCACCTCGTCTAATTGCCACACCATGTTTCCGCATGAGGGCCGCAGTCTCGCCTCTGAACTCCTTACCCTCATCCACCTGCAACAATTCTGGCCACTGGAGGGGATTTTCCGGATCCTCGTAGACACCCTGGAATGCCTGGGCCACCTGGCCAGCTGACTTGTCTGTGAGCGGTGCTGCAGGCTTGTACCTGCTGGCGACATCGACGATGGTGAGGGCATACTTGTAGGTCTTACGACCAACCGAGTCATGTGGAAGGAATAGAACATCTGCCTGGTGAACTTTATTTGGGACAGTTTCATCGAAATGGGCATACCTGATGTGCCGTGGACGAGGTTTGTATATCTGCCACATCGCCTGGCGGCTGAGCCACTGGCTAATTGTCTCCAAGGTGAAGTTGTGGCCCTTGCGACGTACAGCCTCGAGTAGTTGGTGGGGCTCACAGTAATATCCACCAGGCTGATAGTAGAGTTCCTCAAGAAAGATGGAGCCCCCAGATTTCATCACTGACGTCCACTCCCATCCTGTCACGCACGGTCTGGGTGAGGGTATCACTGACGTCCACTCCCGTCCTGTCACGCACATCCTGGGCGAACTCTACACAGACGAACAGACGGCCATTATGCATTCGACTATCACTGAAGACCTCCTCAAACACCTCCGTACACCGGCGTCTAGTCTCTGCTGGATCTTCGCTGAGCGGTAGCTTATCGACTAACCCTCGGAAGTTAAGTGTCTTGACTAGGTCATACAGAGACGCCATCCTTATATAGTACGGCTTAAATGTTCGGCGGCCCAGATGGCCGCAAGTGCCATGGCAACATACGGTAGCCAAGGGCCTGCGACTCTGAAGAACGTACCTACTCCTGAGGCGATGGCTGGTATGGCTTCAGAAATCTTCTCCACACCCTGGAGGGCATTGTTGGCGATCTTGCGGACCGTCTCGCCCGCCTTCGTTGTGAACAGAGCGATCAGAGCCCCAACTGCTGCCAGCGGACCGATAGAACCTTTTACGTAAGTGCAATAGATTCCTTTTGCTCTGTGTATTAGTTTGAGGGATTCAGGCTCATCATACTCACCCAACGGTCTCCGCTACATCGTAGTCGTCTGCATCATAATCCTCCTCATCATAGTCCTCGTCATCTATATCCTCGACTGGATCTTCATAAGCCTCTGGTTCATACATATCCGTCGCCAGCTATATAGTAGCTTTAAACTGTAGTTTATAGCATGGCCTCCGCAATCTTGAATGCGGGCGTGTTTGCCTTAGCGAACTGGGGACTCAGCTTCGCCGACAAGAAGGCGGCAGAGGTCGAGCGTGAGCGTCATGACCAGGCGATGGAGAAGCTGTCTACGGAGAAGTTTGAGTACAGCAAAGCCCTCGAGCATATGCGCCAGAGGGAGGCACGCCGACGACAACTCCGAGCTCAGGTCAACCAGAGCCTCAAAGAGGCAGATGAGAGTCTCGATGAGTACTACGAGGCGTATCTGAGCCAACGCTCGACTATGAAGCATCGACAGGTCAGAAGACAGCAGAGCTTATAGTAGTAGTGGCAGCTGCAGCGGTGACGACAGGGGTCGTGCTCTACGCACGCTCAAGCTGAATACATGATGTGTTCGACACGCGTACCTTAGCATAACCAAAGTAAAGTACCGTCACACCTAATTGGTGAGTCCCAGCTATGAGGTTTCCGATGTTGAAGCTGAGCCGGTTGCCCTGATTAGGCGGGATGTTCCTGCCACCGACGTGGTGACGGCCCTCGAGTGCTGACTCGAGGTCGTCGCTTCCACTGGTTAGTCGCAGAAGTGCGTATGACTTAGTTTTCTGTCTGTAGAGTTGGCAGTCAGCCAGCTCGCGTACCTCACCAAGAACATTGGTCCCAGCAACCACAAGTTTGAAGTCGTCCAGCTTACCCACCTCCTGGATGACGACTCCCTTCTGAACCAGGACTGCAACAGCGACACAGTCCGATGCACCACGATGCAATGTCAGCTCTACCTCTTGGTTAGCTGTGGCTTGGACCTGCTGGTGTTCTCGCTCCACATGCACGATCCGCTGTTTGGATCCTGTTTGCTTCAGTTCCTGGTCATTCTCGTCATGCCAGACATGAAGTCTTGGAGCATTCATCGACACATCTGCGAGATGCTCAGTGTACACCCGGAGGAACAACCTATCCTGCATGGCAGCTGGATTCACGTGTGTGTTCTCGAGGATGGTGAAGAGTGGAACTGCCACAGGCTTCTCGACACCTACCAGTAGTTCGAATGCCGTGAACCCCTTACCCACAGCGTAGTACCCCTTTCCCTTCGCATAGAAGGTTGGGTCACGAGCCAGCGGACCTAGGACTCGGTACTCATCGTTCACATAGGTGGTGTCCACGGTGCTGTTGCTCTGTATGATCTCCCACCTGTTCAGAACCTGCGGGAGCTCTACCGTCTGTTCTGTTGTGCTCTGAAGCTTGAACTCGAGGGTCATGCTCTTGATCTCGTGGATCTGTGCCGAGATTGCAAAGTCAATGTACTTCCCAGCAGCGGACAACGGGTTATCATCGTGTATACTGGGTCGAATGACCGTCAGGCAGTCCTTCCGGGGATCAGTACAGTGCGATGTCGCAGGTTCAACGGCCCCATCTGGATGTTGCACATACTGCAGCATGTTTAAGGTCTGGGTATATAGAGGGGTTAAATGGCTGCCATGTTTGGTAAAGTTCTCCAGCAGATTATCTTTGGGCAGCAGGCCAAGTCGGCACGACAGCCGCGACGTGCACTGTCCCACAGTGACAGGGTCCGGGGCCTGCTTCGTGACATCAACATTATCCATGAGCGAGTCAAGGTTACACCGCCGACGGATGCGGAGATACTGGCCGCCATAGAGGAAGGAGCGCCAGCTCGTAGTACAAAAGAACTCCTGACTCGGATACTCTACCGGAAGTTTGACAGCACCCAGGGCAGGACACTCGACCTACCTGTGGGCCAAACCAACAGTCCTGTTATTCTAGCTCTCCAAAAGGCGAGGGTCGACCCCAAAGATCTACTAATGGTCGGGAAGTGGGCTGCCGTATTTAGCCTACATAGCCAGGAAGAGCGAGAGATGCTGGATAGCCTCCAGTCTGGGGCAAATAACTACTTCAGGGAGGAGGTCAGTGCCGCTGTAGCGGAGAGCCATGACACTGGTCATGCAAAAGGTATGCAAGAGCGGTTCACTGTTGGCAGCAAGAAGGCTGTTGAGCATATCTTCAATGAAAGAGGGCGTAGGAGATTGGACAAGAATCTGTCAGCATTTCTGAAATTCCCAGATAACTACCAGGACTACCTCATCAAAACGGCTCGCAAGTCAGATGCTCATCGAGCATGGAAAAAGTGGGTCTTCCGTGAGAAGTTCCAGAAGACCATCTGACCCTCAGTGGATAGAGTTTCAGCGACAGGCTTCTGACGAAACTGACGAAGTTCCTCAAGCTTCTGACGAAGTTCCTCAAGCTTCTGACGAAGTTCCTCAAGCTTCTGATGAAGTTCCTCAAGCTTCTGACGAAGTTCCTCAAACTTCTGGTGAAGTTCCTCCAGGCTTATGACGACGTTCCTCAAGCTTCTGACGAAGTTCCTCAAGCTTCTGACGAAGTTCCTCCGGGCTTCTGACGAAGTTGCTCAAGCTTCTGACGAAGTTCCTCAAGCTTCTGACGAAGTTGCTCAAGCTTCTGACGAAGTTCCTCCAGGCTTCTGACGAAGTTCCTCAAGCTTCTGATGACGTAGCGGACGAAGTAGCGGAGACCGCGCAGCCTGAACGAAAAACGTTGCAGCAGAGACTGCAGACAGTCTGTCAGCGATGACGCGTAGAGCAGGCTAGTTTCCTGGCTAGATTCATCTTGTAGGTGACGGTCTGCGCCTTTTCCAGAGAGGGCTTGAAGTGTGACAGCTCACCTGTCTCCTTGTTGCTGAAGATGAAGCGGTACAGCTCAGCTGCCCTCTGTACACCTGCGATAAAGCCCCCTTTGGGCTCCTTGACGGTTAGGCTGTCGTATTGCAGGGTCATCGATAACTAGAACAAGTGGTTCTGTCAGTCGGGCTGCCAGCAGCTTCTCCATCAGGGCTTGCAGGTTCTGCGTCTTGGTGATTGGACCATTGTACCATTGATCATTACTGTCAACCGCCTCAGCAGCGGAGTCAGACACCAGAAGGATGTATTGAGAGCGTAGATGTTCGGCCAGGAGAGCCCGCAGCAAGATGTTTTTCCCTTGGCCTGACGGGGCAATGATCAGCACCACCTGGCCAGCATCGCCTGGTCTACTGTCGAATGGTACAGACATGTGCGCGAAAGATGGTTAGCACTTGGTCGGCGGTAGCCTCGTCTATATCTGGGAGACTAAACGGCAGTACTTCCTGCACCAGCTTTTGCGCCTGCTGTGTGGGTAGCATTGTACCTCCGGCGGATACGAAGGATGCGATGGAGGCATCAAGCATGAAATCCCAGCAGCAGCTGAGAAGATAGCGTAGAGGGCCTGTGTCAGCACCCACAGTGTCTAGCACATCCAGTATCTGTACGATACATGCACGGGAAGTCATGACTATTATGTGAGCTTAAACGGCAAACCAGAGAACCCTGACTTCTTCACCTCTGGTAGCTGGATGCTGCCGGTAGCACCTTTTTTGCCATTGACCGTGATATTGCTCAGGCCGATGGTGCCTACCCTGAGATTCTCTCCGTCTTGTTGGAAAAAGCTCCGTGGTTTCAGGAGATCCTTAACCAGGTCTTGTGCATAGGACTCAGCCATAACCTTGATGGCACCAGCCTCGTCGACCCCGAGCATACCGAGCATCGTTGCCCTGTCTTTGATGCCCATCCCCTTGTATACAGTATTGGCCTTGTTAATGGCCGATTGTCCTACCGTATCAGTGTTCCCGACGAGATCTCGGGCTGGGATGGTACCTCGGATCTTCCGCGGGTCTCCCTTCTCATCAAAGTCTAGGAAGGAGATAGGGGATACTGTGTCCTCTGAACCGAGGCGTGTCTCGCCCAAGTGAGCAAGATCGCCTAGCTCTTTGCTTTCTAGGTCTGTGAGTGACAGAGTCATAGTGCTATATACACGGCTTAAACCCACTAGTCATACCCCCAGTGAAATAGTTGGGCATAGGAGGACCACGCAGTCGGCCAAGGGAATAGGTAGCAGTGCTCAGGGTACTGGCCCTCTCTGCAGGGGCATGCCTTGTGGGCGGTCCACCATTCCTGAGCATTGGCAATCCTCAGGCCACATGCTCGACTATGGGCTACACACCACCCTCCAGCACGCCATGCCTCATATGCTGCAGGGGTCTCGTCATCCATCTCTCACTATTCAGAATGGTTAAACATAGGCGACGATGATCTCAGCCATTGCACTCGTTGCTAGCCCTAGAACCGCGGCCTCCATTAGTGTAACACGTTCACCCATGATCTTGGCGGCGGCAGTGTAGGCGGCACCACTGAGGGCGATCTTTGGGATGGGGTGAGTTATTCCGAGACAGTGGCCGGCCACCCCACTCACTACGGTAGCGAGGACAGCTGCAGTGGCGGCAGGAAGAACCTCATTTCCCCCTGTCATCTTCACCACAGCCACATTCGCCGCCATGTTACTGGCGACATGGACTGCCAGAGGTTTAGCCTGTGTCAGTAACTTCTGTGTCTTGGTTCGCAGCAGGTTCTCCACCTTCTGAAGACTCACCTGGCTCTCGGGCAGTTGCTTCACGATCTGTACCATTGACGGCATTGTTTAAACCCTGAGTATACAATGCAGTTAAACGCCTGTGTTCCCTGTCGAGTGAGCTAATAAGATCTTCCCAGTCTGCATCTGCCAGGTGTCCAGGTTTGTACTCAGGAATATTCATCTCTCTATTGAGTCATCTTAAACATGTCCGCGCTATGCGAGAAGTACTATGAGGTCTTCCAGAGGGAGCTGAAGGCCTACAAGAAGAAGACGCCAGATGAGCTCGCTCAGCTCTCTGGTGCTGAGCTGACAGAGGAGCTGACAGCTGTGAAGCTATATCTAGGATTTGGAAAGGGGCAGATCTGCTTCCTCGAATACCTTATCATGGGTGGGAGTATCGTCGATCTAAAGGTTTCTACAAGGATCGGGAGTATCTGTCAGATGTGTTCCAGCAGTTGCAGACCTCCATGGCCTCACCTAACTCAGAGCTGAACAAGGCTCTGCGATAATACAAGCTGGAAAAAGGATGCACTGCGGAATCCTCCAGCCCTTGGATGTGCATGTTGGCAGCGTGTATAGGGGCTGTATGGCAGGCCAAGCTGGCTCAGTGTCTCACTGTGGTCCCAGCCGAGACGGCTGCTACTGACGAGAGTCAGGATAGTCTTATAGCTGATTTGCTAGTGGCGGAGTAGGCTGATCCCGAGCACCACGATATTTAGGCCTGACACCACTCGTAGAGCTGCCATGGGAAGTGGTGTCGTGTCGACTGGCTGCAGTGGCGGAGAAGCTGGTTCGACTGGCGTGTCGACTGGCTGCAGTGTCAGGGTCGGAATGACTGTATGGCCCGTATTACGTCTAGGTGTGTTGATATCCGCGTTGAAACCGAAGTGGACACCGGGAGAACTCCCCTCGACTATCATGTTGTTATAGCCCCTGACTTGGAGGTCCTCGATGTTCACGACCATGTTGCTCGGAATCAACCGTAGGTGTGGTGAAAGAGCAAAGTCAAGTTTGCGATGGGCCTTCTGCAGCCCCTGCTGGAACTTAGCAATAAGACTGCTGGGATCTGCCACGATGATCATATCCTCAACGAGACTGATGAACATGGCCTGGACCTCTGCTCCGCTGACACCATCTATGGAATGACGCAGCTTGGTCTGCGCTGTAAGGAGGCAGTAGCACAGGGCTTCCAGGGACTGGTTGATCCGAACGATCCCTGCTGGTGTGAGGCCCGAGGTGGTGTGTGGGACAAAGTACTTCCACACATCTGGGGAGTCCTGCCTAATTCCGGTGATGTGCATATTCTGCACTATCACTCCAGGATCGGAGTCTGGATCGAACGAGAATGTCGCTGTCTTCCGACGGCCTACTCGTCAGGGTGTTCGATAGAGGAATCCTGAGTAGTCACGTCTCGGGTCACCGTACATAACCCCTAGACCGCTGTTGTCGCTGCCATGCCACCGATAGTCTGGGTGAGCTCTGAACTCTCTCTGTAGTCTGCTGGCCGCTGAGACGCTATGAGTGTTGAGCTGTGGGTCGAAGTCGTTTGTATCAGGGAGGCTTGCACCCAGCTCATGGAGGATTCGTCGCACAGTGAAGTACACGTGGAATCTGAGACAGCTGGTGATGAGCACAGCTTCAGGAGTACCAGAATAGGAGTGAAGCATGGTGGAACTTACTCCACAGCCTGCCGCGGCACACCACACGGCAAAGTTCAGCTGCTGATTCCAGTATGAGAGGCTTGGAGCAGCCATCCAAGTATGAGCTTGCTTCGCATCCTTGATGGTGATGGGGCGGTTCGTCAGTGGTCGTGGGTTGACGGAGAAGCTGATTCGGGCCCGTCCATCCACTGTGATAGAGAAAGGTGTTAGCTCTGGTATATCATCAAGTAGGCCTCTCAGGCCAGTCAAGAGTGTACCCAGGAGGGGCGGTTGGCTCCGGTTGACTGTCGTGAGGTCCCGTGGGAAGGCCATCTATACTGGTGTTCTTAAAGCTAACGCAGCACATTATTTGTAGTCGTCTCGACCCCAGAGACCGGCGGGGTGACCTCGCCGTAACATCTCGTTTTTTAACTCCTCCATAGCAACCCGCCCGCTGGAGCCTTTGAGGTATTGCTGTCGAACTTTAGGTTTCTCAGTGCGGTACAGGGCTTGGACCTTCAATATCTGGCGGTACTCCTCATCGGTGACCTGGCCATCCTCGAGAGCTTTGCTGACAGCCTCGTCGATAGCCCATAGCATACTCTGTGCTAGTGTCACGAATTTAGCATGCTTCTCCAACCTCCTTGTGATCTGCCGCTGCCCCACTGCCAAGCCCGTGGCCAAGAAAGTGGCGGCTAGTGTCACGCCACCCAGAGGGATGGCGACGAGGGCACCCACCCCTGTAGCGAGGGTGGCCACAGCTGCCACACCAGCACTGGCTCCAATCACCCCCGCAGCAGTGGTTATACGCGCAAGGACGTTGTAGGCTGTCTTATATCGCCTGCGCGTTCTGCCGTACTTTTCTGTCTCATGGACGAGAATCTGCCCGATGGCATCTATCTGCTGGAGTCGCCAGCCGTGGATGGTACCGCCCTCGTCAGCAGTCAGGGAGGGGTATAGTTCTGGTTGCTTCCGCCACTTTGATTTTGCAATAGTATACCTGGGGCTTAAACCGACATCACCTGCAGAATCTGCTTATGAGACATAGAAGGGTTCATTTTGGAGAGCCTGGCTAACCGTACCAGCTTTTTGGTCTTGAGACAGATGGCTCTTAGAACGGGCTTAACCAGCACTATGTCGGGTGCCAGTAGCATTCTCAGACGTGACATCTGGAACTTCACCGGGTCACCAAGATAGTAGGCCCGCCGCTGGATGGCTTTCTTGATCTTACACTTCTGCGCCATCTCCTCTTCCCACTGTATGCCCTCTGGCTCATCCTCGTATAAGACCCCTGGCTCATCAGCGTATTGGAAGACATCTGGCTCATCGTCGTCTGTCAAGACTCCTGCATCCCGCTTACTCTCCTCCAGGAGGGCCTGCCAGTATCGGAAACTTTCCCTGTCCCTCCTTGCCCTGTGCGCGTTCTGTTGATACCAGTTCTCCCGCTGTAGGCGCTCTTCTTCTTGTTGACAGATCTGTTGCTGTGCAGACATCTGTTCGTTTAAAGCCTTTATCTGTGTAGGGGTTACGAAGGGGCAATCCTCTATCGGGTTCATCATCTCGGCCAAGGCCAGATATTGCTGGTATGATATCATGTTGTCGTCAGGTCAATGAGTAATAAGAGTGTAAACTCTAAATGGGCGTCCGATATCCCATCCGTGCTGGCGTATATGTTAATGGAGGGCTTGTCAAACAGATCACTTCATTCTCGTATCGGCGATCAGGACCTGAATGAAAGACAAAATGATACCACATGTTGGGGGCCGCGGATCGCCGAACGGCGGCCAGTTGAGGGAGGTGGTATCATTTTGACTCCACCCCTACTACTTGTTGAGAAAAGTTAATTTGCAGGGCAAGAGAAGACAACTTTTGATAATGTATGACTGGAATGGCTGGCTCGAGAATCGAGCCAGCCATTCCAGTCATACATTTTCAAAAATAGGCTTCTCTTGCTCTACAAATGGTCATACATTCACTAACAAAAATGTCATTTTTGTCTCACCTGCGAAGCAGAAAATGCGAGACAGGTATCACTTTTCCGACGGCGGCGGCGTCAACATTAAGATTTTGCGTTTAGCAAAACTTCTCAGCTTATATTTCAAGATTGGTTAAGCGTATTGCAACTGAACTTGGATACATGGTTACCTATAATGTTAGGAAGCAGCATGATCGCGTTGGAGTCACAAAGTCAAAGGTCAAGGTGCCTGCCTGTATGAGTGGGAGCATGTGTGTTTGTGTGTGCACGTCCTTGCATGCATGGGGATTTTCTTGCTTTCAAAAATAGTCTCTTGGCCGGTGAATGGCGTAAATAGTGGTAATTAGTTCTGCTTTCATCTGCCTTAACCATTTAACCATCAAATTTGTTCAAGAAAATTTAAATTTTCTCATAGAAAATGTCCATTTGCAGACCAAGAGAAGACTATCTTTGAAAATTTATCAATGGAATGACTGGCTCGGTTATCGAGCCAGTCATTCCAGTGGTAATTTTAAGAAAATAGTCTTCTCTTAGTCCACAAATTGACATTTCTCAAGACCACTGCAGAAGCCATTTTTGTCTGATAAGCGTGTTAAAGGGTTAACAGCAAGAACTAATATCCATTCAATTGACTGATCTGACCTGTAGATTCTGTATTTATGATCAAATTCATATAATTCTGCACATTATTTGCTTTTCTGTCCTCAGGAACCTGGTCTTGTGGGTATGTAGCATTAACATATGCACAGATTCTCATCTAGTAACCCTTTAACAGTCATATTTTGTTCAAGAAAATTTCAATTTTCTCATAGAAAATTTCCATTTGCAGAGCAAGACAAGACTATTTTTGAAAATTGACCACTGGAATGACTGGTTCGATTATCGAGCCAGTCATTCAAGTGGTAAATTTTTTATTATATAGTCTTCTCTTACTCTGCAAATGGTTGTTTCACAAGAACACTGCAGTAGCCATTTTTGACGGATTTGAGGGTTAATGTATGTTACAAGATGCGCTTTTAGATGACCGTTTGACAACATCATGAAGTATTTTCCTCGACGTCTAGCTAAACCAGCATCACCCATTTACTTACGTTATAAAATTTATTAACCATATGAGAACTTTATAAAATGAACTCTATTTACTTTGGCAACTTGATCTCTCACCTTTAGTAACTTTAAGACTGTTCATGTCTATCACCTTTGGTAAATTCAAGACTGTTCATGTCTATCACCGTTAGTAACTTCAAGACTGTTCATGTCTATCACCTTAAGTAACTTCAAGAACATGTTCATGCTTATCACCTTTAGTAACTTCAAGACTATTCATATCTATCACCTTTAGTAACTTCAAGACTGTTCATATCTCTCACCTTTAGTAACTTTCTAAGAATTTGTTTGGTCTATGTGCTTTAGAAACTTCAGGACGGTTCATATGCTTCATCTAGAAGACTGGTTTATATCTTGTAGACAATGGTTTATATCTTGGAGACAATGACTTGCTGAAGATGGTGCCTTTTCAAACAGCAACAGTGTTTCCTAGATTGGAAGTAGTTCTAAAGAGGCTTGAGTCTAGGAATCCAAATTTAGCGGTGTACTTGTCTAAAGGTTCACTTATCTTTGACATTTAGGAGTCAGAATGGGGAATCCAGTTTTAGCTATAACCCGCCCATCTTTAGCTAAGCTCCACCCACACTTCACCCATGTTGGGATCGATCGATCCATGGACTCCCTGACTCAATTTCCAGAAAACTATACAGGTTAGCTGTTGAATATTTTGAAACTGATTTGACTGGGTGCTGTTCCTGCCATGTTCATTTAACCATTTAATGGTCAAATTTGGTCAAGAAAATTGCATTACCTGCTTATTTTGAATATCCATTTACAGGCCACGAGAATACAATTTTTGAAAATTTATCACTGGAGTAACTGGCTCGGTTAGGTTATCGAACCAGTCATTCCAGTGGTAAAATTAAAAAAATTTTATTCCCTTGTCCAGTAAATGGACATTCCACAAAACCATATCAGAGGCCGGGTTTGCCCGGTATGACCATTATAGGGTTAATAGTAAAGACATACAATTCGTCCAACAACGCTTAGTCCGTCATCAATTAGGCGTTCATGATGAAATTATCTGAGTCATTATATGCCCGCGCAAAGCGGGGTCGTATTATGTGATGGCACTCGCCATCCGTCCGTCCGTCTGTCCGTGCGTCCATCTGTCTGATTCTTGTCCGGAGCAGATCTGAGTTTTGAACCTACACTCACAAATTTTTTTCAGCAGATATATTACCTATAGACGAAGTGTCATGATTTTGATTCGGCAAAATCCTCCCATATTCGCTAGAGTTATCTCCCTGGAAAGCTTAAAATTAGTCAAAACTTGTTGTCCGGGACAGATCTCGAAGAGTTTTGAACCCACACGCACAAATTTTTTTTCAAAAGATGTGGTACATATAGCCGAAGTGTCATGATTTTGTTTTGGCATGATCCGCCCATATTCAGGGGAGTCATGATCCAAATCTCGAAGAGTTTTGAACCCACACTCACAAAACTTTTTTTCTAAAGATGTGGTACGTATAGCCGAAGTGTCATGATTTTGTTTTGGCATGATACGGCGATATTCCCGGGAGTCATGATTTCATTTCGGCAAAATCCTCGTATATTCACGGGAGTTATCTCCCTTGAATGATTAAAATTCGTCCAAATTTTCTTTTCCTGGCCAGATCTCGGAGTTTTGAACCTATACTTGCAATTTTTTTCCCGACAGATGTGTTAGGTATAGACTTAGTCTCATGATTTCCTTTCGACACAATCCTCGCATATTCGTGAGAGTTATCTCCCTTGAAAGATTAAAATTCATCAAAATTTTCTTGTCCGCTCCAGATCTTGAAGACTTGAACCTACACATTTACATTTTTTCCCCCGGCAGATGTATTAGGTATAGACGAAGTGTCATGATTTCCTTTCTGCAAAATCCTCCCATAATTGCCAGAGTTATCTCCCTTGAAATACAAAATTTGTCAAAGTTTTCTTGTTTTCATTGGATCTAATATGGGTAGATGAAGGGCAAAATCTGCCCATATTTGCCAAAAATCTGCCCATATTTGCCAAAGTTATCTTTCTTGAAAGATTAAAATTTGTCAACATTTTCTTGTTCGGGCCAGATCGTGGAGAGTTGTGAAAATATATGTATAAGTCCACGCTAAGGGTGAACATCATATGATAGCACTCCCCATCTGACTAGTTCTGGCTCCTCTACAAAGCTTAAGATTCAAACAGACTAATTATTCACATTTATCATTCCTCAAACAAGTATGTTTGCGGGCGTATGTTGAGTTTCACTAAAACTCTTGTTTTATGATGTAATAGATTATGATGTCAGCCTACACATCACATAGTTGATTATGACATCACATAATTTATGGATAAACTCGAATCCTCCATTGGTTGGGGGTCATCATGGCTCGATTTGAACACTAACCCGAGGATAGTAGAATTTCATATGGTTTAGTAAAACTACAGTGCAGTGAATGGAAACCTGGCTCCGGTAGGATGTCAGTACTTATTCCTGGAATATGTGTGAACTTTCAACGCGATTGAATGACAACTGTATGAGTAGTAGTAATAAGAAACCAAATGGATACAAGCCTCAACAGAAATCCTGTTGATCAAATTTTTTGGCACCCTGAAAATTCTCCCCAGAAATCATGTAAAAGATTATTCGTCATTAACAGCTGGGATGATTTAAGACAAACGTGGGTAAAGGACATGATTCTGGCAGGCCTCCAAACATCTGATTGCTCATGGATTTGCAGAAGTTACCATGCTTGGAACCGTTTCCAATTTTTGTACTTAATGCCTTGTAGTTTAGCAAAATTTAAAGAATCGTGTCATTTCAAAATATTAATATTCCAGGTGAGGACATGGTATTATCCCTCTTGTTTGGATCATGATTTCTAAGATCATTTTAATATGAATTAGCCCAATTCATGAATCTAGTTTCTCAGTCAATCATATGACATCATAATCAACTATGTGTCTCATAATAATCAATTACGCCATGAATGAATTTACTCTTAAACGCTTAATAGTCCATCAGGTTGTACGAATTGTATGTCTTTACTATTTAATAAACGTGCTGTTGAATATTTTGAAACTATTTTGACTGTCAAATTAGTTTCAAAATATTCAACCGCTTACCTGTATAGTTTTCCAGAAATTAAGATTCAGAGTGCAGAGATCGATCACTCCCAACACGAGCAAAGTGTGGGTGGAGCTTAGCTAGAGATGGGCGGGGTATAGGTAAAACTGGATTCATCTATTGCTCACTTGGAGGGTTTTATTTATTGAAATGAAATATCATGTATCTGTTGTGCTTAGATAACCGAGCCAGTCATTCCATTGGTAAATTTTTAAAAATAGTCTTCTCTTTTGCAAATGGACATTCAAAAGGAAATATTTAGATTTTCTCGACCAAATTTCACCATTAAATGGTTATATATATATTCATTCATTAAACATATGACAGCATGAACTTATTTATCTCCCCTGACTATGGTGACGGTGAACATAGCAATATGGCTCTGTCTATCGTCCTGTTTATACATGAATATGTCTGTCGGTCTGGTTCAATGAAGGATTCCAGTTTATCCATCAATTATATGATGTCATAATCTACTACGCGACATGTACATGCAGGATGACATCATGATCAATTGCGTTATGAATGACGTAGCTAAGTTCATCACATATGTTTAATTGATGACGGACTAAGCCTTGTTGTACGAATTGTTTGTCTACTATTTAATAAACATTCTGTTGAATATTTTGAAACTAATTTGACTGTGCTCTGTTGCTGCCGATGCCATCATGCAACCATGCCCAGGCAAATTAATTTTGAAATACTCAACAGCTTACCTGAGTTTATAGTTTTCTGGAAATTTATAGTCAGGGAGTTCAGGGATCAATTGATCCCAACTCGGGTGAAGTGTAGGTGGAGTTTAGCTAAAGATGGGCGGGGCATAGCTAAAACTGGATTCCTCTATGGGTTACTAAGCATAGCGTTAGAAAGCTACAATGGATCCGCTTTGAATCTGGTAAGTGGACAATACCCCTCTTGGTATTGTATTACAGCCGAATCCATCCAGGTTAGCCAGATTGACTACCCCTGTGAAACTTAAAACTTGTCCAAAGAAATTGGCTTTAATTCTCACTAAGGTGATGGGATGAAAGCTTGTGTTTTAGTTATGTTTGCTTATTTTTATTCTCTACAGGAACTGCACATTTTTAAACTATAATTCGAGCTCACGCTGTTCGGAGTGTTCCGCACCGAGAAAAACCAGTGGAAAACCCAGGGGTATGTTACGCTTTTTTCATAAATCTGTATATTGATGAATTCAGTTTTCTCTATTCCTAATGAACTTGTGTATACTGGGCAATCAGGTCCTCATTTTAAAATATCCACCAACAATTTTCAGTCAAATTGCTTTCAAAATATTCAGCATATACATGGTTAAACCGCATGGAAAATGTAGTCTGCAGAAATTCAGCGGGCAGACAATTAAAATCACTATATCTATCTAACTTCATATTGAAGATTTTCGATCTTCGGGTCTAATTTAGAAATATATCTACCACACCTCTGATAAGAATATGATGTAACGGTTGCTGCGACAACCTCTTATCAAAGATGCAGTAGCACGATTATCTGCTCGCCTCGTCGACGGTGATGGTGACGATATTTATACTCGATAATCTGGGCCTGATCTGACTCGGGTAAAAGATGGTGGCTCGGGACGGTGGTCTTCCGTCGCTTCCAGACTGGACAATAAATAACCCAAACTCTTGCTTCGAGGATATCGAAGTGATAATATATTCTCTGAAGTTTGACTGTCTGATATGACCATGAATATGTGTGACTTATGCTGTCACGATAGAAGTTAAAATAAAACTCTAAGTAAATATAAGTGGCTTATACTGCCACCAGCGATATTAAATAATTAATATTGTACTTATACTAGCCCGACTACTTTGGGTGACTTATACTGCCACCAATGACTACAGAAACAACCGATATCTACGCGATACGAATACTGGTTATTCTATCATTTAAAAGTTGCGTTTCACGATTCGCTAGGCAGTTTCGTCAAATACTGTTCTTGGCTACTTAAAGCCATTCACCAAGAATTCATTTGAATCTCGACAAAATCAGTTCCACGGAACTATGTGGACTCGAGGCTAGGCTTTCTTCAGACCAATCCTTTTCTGAACCTTCAACATTAGAGACCGGGCCGAACCCCGACTGAAAGTTAAAGTCCCGCTTATATACAATCTTAGTTTTTTATATCTTGTTGTTCTCTAAAATTCCAGCTGCCTTTTATGACAGAATGACTTATCTTGTTTGACGACAAGTCTCGATTTGTGTATCTACGCCTATGAATCTGTCCGAATGACGAATGGTCAGTTTGATACCAAGTATCGATTTGTGTACCCAACATCCATGAATCTGTCAGAATGACGAATGATGGGTTTGATGACAAGTTTTGATTTGTGTACCCAACATCCATGAATCTGTCAGAGTGACGAATGATAGGTTTGATGACAAGTTTCGATTTGTGTACCTAACATCTATGAATCTGTCAGAATGACGAATGACCGGTAAACAAGTTACCATTCTTCTTAGTCTTGAGTGATTACTTTTCGGCTACTGCTTATGAATCTGTCCAAATGACGAATGATCGGTAAACAAGTTACCATTCTCGTTATCATGATTGTTTACTTCTCGGTTCATTTTCTCAAGCTTTCGTGAGAATATAGATCGCCATTGTAACTAACTGCTTCCGTATGTCATATTTCATCTGATTCCGGCTAGACGCTAATCATCTTGCCAATTTGATAATGTGTACCTCGTCTTACAATGTATGCATATCCCACGCTGATAATGTACGTATTCCTCTTACAAGGACGCTATGGACGGTACCAGTTATCCAGTGCTAATAATATATATCCAAATAATAAATATATATCCAAATAATAAGATGCTGGTAATGCATCTAAGTATAGATGATGATGATCATTGCTAGTAACCGCTGATCGGTACATCTTAATATACATGGTGACATAGTCTATTAGCTCGCCTGGTATTCACATCTGAATTTTGAATTTTTACTCGGGACTTACTCGTACACATAAGATGTCCAGCGGGCTCATGACTTCCCACAAGACAATCCCATATCTACACATGCCCCTCAACCAAAGTTAATTAGCCGTCTCTTGAGGCCTAAAGAGAGTGATAATTAACTCGTTGTGCACCATCAACAACCTAAACCACGCCCTACCAGAGTCCTCCAGACCATGTCATACATCCGACTACATCATATCTTAACTCCAACAATGTTAACTAAACATGTCCGGGTAACGGAATATCGGGCGCAATCGACTGTCCCCGGAAACATAGGAAAACAGCATAATTCTATACAAAATGCAAACTTGTCCGGGTAATGGAATATCGGGCTGAAATTACCATCCCCGGAAACACATTAATAGCATCATTAAACCGTGGTCGATAACCTCGATCCACGCGTAACTTAACATAGAAAACAATACGATTAACCAAGCAATACAATAGTATAATACACCACAATCAATTGTTCTAATGACGCCATCTAATCGTGACGACGTCACCATAAATGTCAATCCTTAATCCTACAGTGCAAATATCATTACAGATCATGTGAATTTTTCCTATTTAAACAAAACAGTATACAGTATGGTATCATGATAAAGTTCGTGCCACAATTATTAATAGTCACCAATTACTGTTCCAGTAGAAACACATAAAGTTAGTGCCAAAATGTCACGGTGATACCTTCAAGCGGTCTATGCTCACGTTAGGATCCACCATGTCAACGTACGTCTCCATTTCTATCCAGTCGGCAGCCGTCGGGTCGATCTCAGTCCTGGCATTAGCATTAGGCGACGACCCGGCTGCCAGCAGCAGCGGCTCCAGTAGAGCTGCAGGTCTCCGGGGCCGCTGGGTCTGAACAGTTGATGCAATGCTATGCGATTCACTACTATGGGCCGCATGTGGCTTGCATTTATGGGCCGCATGTGGCTTGCATTTAAGCGCATTCCACATGCATGATAACACGCCACATTTATATAATATAAGCACAATTACTAACACAACTACGAAGGAACTCGTTGAATATGATACAAAAGAGCGTACCCCAATGCCATCGACCGCCACTGGGTCGATCATGGATAACGGTGCTAGCGGCACATACTTGGACTTTTGTAAATGGTTCCATGGTTGCATTTTCAAATGATTCACAATCACGGACTGGTTAAGAATTCCGGTCACATCCAATTGGGGCATGTCGATGGCCAGGCTAACCCGAGTGTACGTCCGACTGTAAGACGCAACAGGCTCGAATCGCCAGCCCTTTCCACTATAACCACATTCACCCAACATTAGTGCATACACTCCATTACTCACCACACACTGGTCGGTCAGTCGTCCGTCGCAGTGTACATCCATTGTTTCACCGAACGTTTGCAACACAACGCCTACTTTCTTATGGGCGAATAATTTGCTAGCGGTTACGTTGGATTCCGAAAGATGCACGCTACACGTACCATCGGTGGTGTTTGTTAACAGGCTCACTATGCAGGGCACGTGGGTCTTATCGACCTCTAACTGTCCCTGACATACCCTAGGACCGGTACCGCGACACCCAGATGTCGTGAAGTACCATCCAGTCTTTGTATCGAGACCAATGCTAGTCCGGCCTACCACTATTTGCACGTAATACCCCACAGTAGCTAACGGTTCGGGCCATGAATGCAAACCGTACTCTATATAATTGTCATCGTCGATCAACGGCAACGTCGCCACGTAGTGTAACATATTGTCGTTCTCCCACCACGGGTAAACTATCACATTCCGGTAGTACCACTGGTACGGACGTATCAGCTGGTTCCCTACTCTGACGTGTTCTGATACTGATGTCAGATCGGCGGGACCGAATATTTCCTCGGTTAGTCTTCCTAACTCTAGGGACGCAGTTTGTCTATGAAATCGTGCTGCTGCCTTCTGGTAACTATATACCACACTCTCGGCAGAGTCAATAATATGCCCAAGCCGTACTAAAGCGTACAAATCGGCTTGTCGGGCGGCGTGCGCTTTAAATATATTGCTCACATTCCTAGTTAATTCCACTAGGCCGGTGGTAATTTCGTTGATACGGTTAACGTTGGTATTGATGCCTACGAATGCCAGTTTCACGTGAGAGGCTAGTTTGTTGGAGAAATGTACCAAACGATTTACGTTCATTGAAGCAACCTCAACCACCTCCTTAATTGCATCTATATCACCAGAGGTAGCGGTACCAAATAGAGACGAGGCGATATCCCCGACAAAGTTAAACAAACCACGTTTGCGTCGTATACTGTCCTTACACACCATAGTTTGTTGTGTCTCAACAGCGGTTTTCTTAATGTTGTTAACACGATGTTGTAAACCAAAAATGTCTTGACTGCTTAACGAAGTCTTTTGACCGATGTCCACAATCAGAGCACGAAACTGCGCTAACCGTTCAAGAAATTGGGGAGGTAAATAAGGGTGGTCAATAGACACCACTACGGTCCATTCAGCCCGGATAATGGATATATCCTCTGGTTTAGTTGTCATTACCCCGTTTGGTAATCTATGTACACTAGACGTCTTACACAATCCGTTTATTAAACATACTAGGGTTACCACCATACTTAATCGTAAAATATACATGATTCCATGCTCTGTGATGCTTACTGGTACAAAGCTAAAACTCACAATTTAAACGAATAAATTTTTGTATCTTGCGAACGAATTTAGTTTTAATTGTTATGATACTTTACGTATCGGCTATTCGCGATGTTATAGTATAGCGATACAATAATCACTACTGGCGGCTGTGCCGCCGAATAACGGCATTTATACGACTGATGAAATCAGCGTATAGCACGTCATCGTAAAGGGCGGAGTCTACTATGCCAATACGGAGTCGCTTGTTACCCTCTTCGTCCTCCTGCCTATGCCCGTGTTTCCGCTTCATATCCAGCCGGAGTTGCTTGCTGTCAAAATCGTCATCCTGTGTATGTCTGCGCTTGCGCAGCATATAAGGATGCGATGGAAGCGTCTCCATTGGTTCAGGGGGCGGCTCTGGTGCCGCCTCCGGAGCATCAATCACCATGAGCCTAGGAGTTTCGATGACGTCACTTGGTGACTCATGGTTTCGACTGCGATTCGTACTGGGTTGCACCCTTTTCCGGTCAACCCTCTTACCCCCTGTACGCACCTCTGGCTCTCTATCCGAAGCTGGCCGCTTCTTACGAGCCTGGGGTGTCGTATCGGCGTCGGTGACCATTGGTTCTGGCTCGGGCAACATCGCCCTGGGGTGATGGCTAGCTTTCGTCCCCTTGGTAGGGTTACGAATGGGGCGTGGTCGCACCCCATCCCAGCACATTTCCGAGTCGACTACGCGCAGCTTACATATATTAAGCACACGCATTCTCCCGGACCTTTGATGGCGGACATGGGCCACAGGTCCGTTAATTTTGAAGATCTCATACTCGGGGTCACTACGAGAGGTCAATTTCATCCTCTCTTCAGCTTTGACGACCACCGAATCCCCCACTTTAAACTCACCAGCGTTCGCACGCTTATTAACCTGTTCCCTGTGAATCTCTCGAGATCTAGCTGTTCCCTCCCGAGCACGTAGCAAGGCGTTGTTGAGATACGTTAGTCTCTCACCAAGGTCTTGCGACGCATCGATTGGAACGGCCATTGGCAATCTCGCCCGTCGCCCATACGTCAAATAAAATGGCGTATATCCGGTCGTCGCATGACGAGTACTGCGGTACGCTGTCAAAGCTGCTCCCAACTCGTCTTCCCACGCCCGCGAGGCGTTGTTCACCCCTTTCTGGATCAACTCCTTAAGAGTGCGGTTGAATCTCTCGGTACGTCCATTGGTCTGCGGATGGTATGGGCTAGACCGTCTATGGTCGATACCGTGTTCCTCAAACCGCTCCTCCAGAGAATGGGAACAAAATTCTTTACCCTGATCGGTTATTACAATCTCAGGGACACCATGACGCGCGATATACTCGTTGAAGAATTTTTCTTCCACATTTTGAGATGTTTTCGCAGCGATTGGATATGCTTCTGCCCACGCAGAACAGTGATCAATCACTGTCATGATATATACGTTACCCTTACCCGATTCTAATAGTGGACCGATCAAATCCATTCCAATTATCTGACCCGGATAATTGGCCATGGGCATTTCACTATACCTGGGTCGGGTAGTGACAGGTCGGTTGACCTGGCACTTCGTACACGTTTCAAGCATACGAATTATGTCTTTTCTTAAAGACGTCCATACAAACGAATCTCTTACCATGCCGATGGTCTTCTGCAGACCTTGGTGACCAGCTCGTTCATGAGCCATCCGGAGCACTTTCTCACGGAACAGGGTGGGTAAGACAATTCTGGGGTACTCAGCGTCCAATGCTGAAGGCGTAATTAAAGAATATAAAATACCGTTCTTGACCATGTACTCCTCCGGGGTGTCCTTGAACAACTCCGGGTATTCCTTGGTCTGCTCGGCACACAATTCGTCACATGGTATGTCGAACGCTTCCAGAGGGACGTGAGGTAATACTCCCTCGTCGACGTCTGGTATTACAAAGTCGCCCGTATCCAACGTCGCGACTTCCACCGGACGACGTAATCTGGACAACATGTCCGCTCGAATATTCTTCGAGCCTTGGATGTATTCAATCTTACATCCGTACTCGGCAATCAGTACCGCCCAGCGCTGCACTTTCGTGTTTTTAACTTCGCCCACAAACAAACTCTTTAGGGGTTTGTGGTCGGTATACATGGTAAACTGTGTGCCAAATAGATAAGGTCTAAGCTTCTTTAGCGCGTATATTACTGCATAAGCTTCCTTTTCTATCACAGGCCAAATCAACTGACTGTCTTTAAGAGTAGAGCTAACATACTGAATTACCCGCTCAATACCCTTGTCATCTACCTGTACCAGTATCGCACCTATCGCATAGCTAGACGCATCAGTATATAACTTATATGGAGCATTCAAATTTGGATATGTGAGAACCGTCTCACTACACAGCAAGTTTTGCAATTTCTTAAACGCTTGCTGTTCCTCCTGACCCCATTCAAAACGTTTATATTTCTTAGTCAATTGTATCAAAGGCTTAGCAATTTCGGCATAGCCTTGCACACAAGAGCGGTAATACCCTGTAGCGCCCAGGAAACTTCTCACCTCACCCACATCGCGTGGCGGTGACATTTCTCTTATGACCTTGACCTTCTGGACCTGAGGAGCCACTCCCTGTGCTGAAACACGATATCCTAACAAATCAACTGATGGTTGGGCGAAATCGCATTTCGATATTTTAACTTGCAAATTATATTCTTGAATTCTACGCATAACTGTACGCAAATGCTGTGCATGTTCAGCCGGGTTTCTTGAATATATGACTATATCGTCGACAAAAACATGCAGACATTTTCCCATGAATTCTCGGAAAATATCGTTCATTGCCCTCTGAAATACGGCACCTGAGTTCGCAAAACCGAACGGCATCCGAAGAAATTCAAAAAAACCTTGGCTGCAAACGAACGCTGTTTTCGCTATGTCTTGGCTGTCCATTGGTATCTGCCAATAGCCAGACTTCAAGTCCATAGTCGAAAATATCGTAGCGCCGCCCATAGAATAAAAAATGTCTGATATATTCGGCAAAGGATAGCTATCCTTACGACAAACGGAGTTCAATTTCCTATAGTCAATGCAAAATCTCGTCCCCCCGTCCTTCTTAGGGACCAACGTAATGGGTGACGCCCATGGGGATGACGACGGTCTTATGACGCCCGCTGCCAGCATCTCAGCCACTTGATTCTTGACTATATATTGCTTGGCTAGCGGTAGACAGTACGCTTTCTGCCTAATAGGATAGGCATCCCCTGTCGGTACCGTACACTTGACTTTGGGAACCAATCCTAAAGTATTTGGATGAGCCGTATCAAAAATATCCGCAAAGTCTGCCATGACTTTGTCGATATCTTTATATCCAGTCGTTTCCTTACAACTTGCATGGACGTAATTTGTCTGTTCCCTATAGGGATATCTAAAGGGATATATCTGGCCAAACCATACTACAATTTTGGCCTGATAGTCAATCTTTGCATTTCCCAGGTGCAAAGCATCCGCTCCAAGTAAACATTCATGCCTCATTCTGGCCACAATCGTACTAGGGATGGGTCGGGCGTTCTTGAATTTTACTTGTGTTTCCCCCAAAAGTTTTATCGGGGAACCATTTACAGCTAAGAGTGTTTTTGCTCTTTTCAATGGCCTAGCATCCAACATGCTACGCCATATATCTTTACGAATCAAGGATGTGCTAGCACCAGTATCCACTAAGGCATGCAGGTACTCACCCTGATCCGTTGGACCGTTTTTATCTATACGAAGACGGATTAAGAACCGCTCGGTCGGTGATCTCACCAACGGCTCTCTCCGTCGTCGTTTCCCGGGCTCCTTCGTCCATTAACCACTTCGGCGTAACTGTGCCTATGATTCGATGTATTATTTCTGATACCATCTGAATAACGGCCATGTGCATCGGTATTTTCACTCGTTAAAATAAAACCGTCACGATCAATATAATCTTCTCCCACGCGCATCTGATTGTTTATGTCCTTTCTGTAGTTGCGGGAACATTCTCGTGGCGTCATTCGTACGTTCGTCTGTCGGTCGTTTATTGCGTCGATTTCCATGTCCCAATTCTCTTCTTCACGTGGACGATTCACCGCTCGTCGTTCCAACGGTCGATCTATCTGTCCGGTCGGTGGTTCTCTGCGCTGGCCGCGCACGCCATGCGGACAATCCTTAACGAAGTGTCCATTCTGATTACACCCAAAACATTTCGTCGGTACGGTCGGAGTCGTCTGTCGGGTCATGTATACCCCAAAACAATTCTGGGCCATGTGTCCTTCTCTCCCGCACTGGGAACAGGTCATGGGTGGCCGTTGTGGTCGGGGCTGTGGTCGCGGTTGTAGTCGTCGTGCGGTTGGTTGCACTGCCTGACGGCAGTCACTTTTATAGTGACCGATTTGTCCACAATTGTAGCAGGTAATGTTTGCGGCGCTTCTCGGCGATCTGCGTCCCGCTCCCGGATTAAGTTGCTTGGGTGGCGGGGTTGCTGTTTTTCGCATGGGTGCAGCGCGTTGGGCTGCCGGTTTAGGTCGTTCTTGCGCTGCTTGCAAATCCTGCACCAACCCGCACAGCTGCTCGATCATTTTAGCCTGCTGCGCCATTTGGCTTTTTAACCCCCTCACTACTTTCCACACCTCTTTTTCCTCCGCTGGCTCCAACATATCTATCTCCATCCGCTCTTCACGCCTGCCGCCGTCAATTTTCATTGCCCGTAGCAGGTCGTTGCAGGTCTCCTCCTCCTCGGCAATTTCGATGGCCTGCGCCAATGTCGTCGTCCTTTTCCGGACGATGCGTTTGCTTAAGCTTTTATCGTTCAGGGCACGTAAATAAATGCCCAGGACGGTGCTGCGATTATCTGCGTTCGCCTCAGGGTAGGCGCGCACGCTTGCCTCCAAATACCGTCTGTTAAACGTGACCACTGTCTCGTTTCGGCGTTGATGTGTCCCCTCCAAATCGAATTTGATCCGCTCTCCTTCATTTGCGGATATAAAATTTAGTGTGACGTATTGCCGCAACTCTTCGAAGGTGACGTCCTCCCTCGCCTTCCCCGCAAGGAATCCGTCCAGTGCCCATGCTAATGGTCCCCGGGCTGCTCGGGTAACGACGTAGACAGGTACGCCTTCAAGTCGCCCCTCGTTGGCCGCCCACGCCCTCCTTGTGGCATCCAAAAACTCTCGTACCTCTTCCGGTACCACTCCGTCACAGGGTTGGATGCGTTCTATAGCGTCCCGGATTTCTCGCCTGTATATTCTCTCGGTCTCGCGTCGGTCCCCGCCTTGTACTATGGCTCCCGCCATTGCCGTCCCCATTTCCCGCATGGCTGCCATTGTTTCGGGTCTCAATTGTCGGTCGGTTGGCGGTAGTCCCGGGTTGGTAGGGTTTTGTGGTTGGGCCATTCTGGGCAGTCTATCTCAGTCGTTACTTTGATATATTGTACTCACGGTTCACACAGTGTCCAATCCTGGAATATATAAATCCTGGCACGGCTCGCCACTGAAGATTTTCGATCTTCGGGTCTAATTTAGAAATATATCTACCACACCTCTGATAAGAATATGATGTAACGGTTGCTGCGACAACCTCTTATCAAAGATGCAGTAGCACGATTATCTGCTCGCCTCGTCGACGGTGATGGTGACGATATTTATACTCGATAATCTGGGCCTGATCTGACTCGGGTAAAAGATGGTGGCTCGGGACGGTGGTCTTCCGTCGCTTCCAGACTGGACAATAAATAACCCAAACTCTTGCTTCGAGGATATCGAAGTGATAATATATTCTCTGAAGTTTGACTGTCTGATATGACCATGAATATGTGTGACTTATGCTGTCACGATAGAAGTTAAAATAAAACTCTAAGTAAATATAAGTGGCTTATACTGCCACCAGCGATATTAAATAATTAATATTGTACTTATACTAGCCCGACTACTTTGGGTGACTTATACTGCCACCAATGACTACAGAAACAACCGATATCTACGCGATACGAATACTGGTTATTCTATCATTTAAAAGTTGCGTTTCACGATTCGCTAGGCAGTTTCGTCAAATACTGTTCTTGGCTACTTAAAGCCATTCACCAAGAATTCATTTGAATCTCGACAAAATCAGTTCCACGGAACTATGCGGACTCGAGGCTTGGCTTTCTTCAGACCAATCCTTTTCTGAACCTTCAACGTTAGAGACCGGGCCGAACCCCGACTGAAAGTTAAAGTCCCGCTTATATACAATCTTAGTTTTTTATATCTTGTTGTTCTCTAAAATTCCAGCTGCCTTTTATGACAGAATGACTTATCTTGTTTGACGACAAGTCTCGATTTGTGTATCTACGCCTATGAATCTGTCCGAATGACGAATGGTCAGTTTGATACCAAGTATCGATTTGTGTACCCAACATCCATGAATCTGTCAGAATGACGAATGATGGGTTTGATGACAAGTTTTGATTTGTGTACCCAACATCCATGAATCTGTCAGAGTGACGAATGATAGGTTTGATGACAAGTTTCGATTTGTGTACCTAACATCTATGAATCTGTCAGAATGACGAATGACCGGTAAACAAGTTACCATTCTTCTTAGTCTTGAGTGATTACTTTTCGGCTACTGCTTATGAATCTGTCCAAATGACGAATGATCGGTAAACAAGTTACCATTCTCGTTATCCTGATTGTTTACTTCTCGGTTCATTTTCTCAAGCTTTCGTGAGAATATAGATCGCCATTGTAACTAACTGCTTCCGTATGTCAAATGACCGGTAAACAAGTTACCATTCTTCTTAGTCTTGAGTGATTACTTTTCGGCTACTGCTTATGAATCTGTCCAAATGACGAATGATCGGTAAACAAGTTACCATTCTCGTTATCCTGATTGTTTACTTCTCGGTTCATTTTCTCAAGCTTTCGTGAGAATATAGATCGCCATTGTAACTAACTGCTTCCGTATGTCATATTTCATCTGATTCCGGCTAGACGCTAATCATCTTGCCAATTTGATAATGTGTACCTCGTCTTACAATGTATGCATATCCCACGCTGATAATGTACGTATTCCTCTTACAAGGACGCTATGGACGGTACCAGTTATCCAGTGCTAATAATATATATCCAAATAATAAATATATATCCAAATAATAAGATGCTGGTAATGCATCTAAGTATAGATGATGATGATCATTGCTAGTAACCGCTGATCGGTACATCTTAATATACATGGTGACATAGTCTATTAGCTCGCCTGGTATTCACATCTGAATTTTGAAATTTTACTCGGGACTTACTCGTACACATAAGATGTCCAGCGGGGTCATGACTTCCCACAAGACAATCCCATATCTACAATATGTAATTGTTTATTTTGTTTTTGTTGTTTTCAGGTTTTGAAGAGCTTAAAAACGACTGGAAATGTGGGTACGTATATTTATTATCCCCGCAGTCTGGAAGATGGGAGGAATATAGCGATCAACATGTCTTTTAGTTACAATTCTTTTGAAACGTGGTAAATCAAGTCAATACCATCTGAAGATGTGCATGTGCTTTTTCTGCGGCACAAAAATTGTTCATTACAGAGTTATCACCCTTTAAATGTCTTAAAGCCGATACATAAACTGCATTGCCAATCATTTCTTGTCAATGCAACGCCTCCTCCTAAAGTTTAGCTCCGATTCTTTTGAAAGTTGGTAAGTGTTATTGCCACGTGAAAGATAAGCTATCTGATCACCTGTTCATCCATCCTTGTGTCCAAAACATATGTATGTCCATCTGTCGGTCCTTCTAGCTCTGACAATCATTTTTTGTCAACGGTACTTCTAGAGGTCTCAATGGATTAATTAAAAATTTAAAATTTTGTCCACATTATCAGTATCATGTGCAGATGTGCATGTGCTTTTTTCGTGGCAAAAAAATTATTCATTACAGAGTTATCACCCTTTAAATGTCTTAAAGCCAATACATAAACTCCATTGCCAATCATTTCTTGTCAACGCAACTTCTACAGTTTAGCTGCGATTCTTTTGAAACTTGGTATGTGTTATCATTACGACATGAAGACATGCATGTGCTATCTGCTTACTTGTACATCCATCCACCTGTCCAAAATGTATGTTCATCTGTCGGTCCATCCTTGTCAAGGCAACTTCTAGAGTTTAGTTACAATTCTTTTGAAATGTGGTAAATCTAGTCATTACCATTTGAAGATGTGCATGTGCTTTTTTCGCGGCCAGAAAATTATTTATTACAGAATTATCCCTCTAAATATCTTTAAGCTGATACATTAACTGCAGTACCAATCATTTCTTGATGATGATGATGTCATCTTTGTTGCCCGGGTATAAATGTTCATAACAGGAAACATGGAATAGGGAAAGAGAGTTCATCTATTAATGATATATTAAATCCTGATTTGTGCTTATCTGCAGCCAATTGACATTCCCTAATAGTGAGATATTTGTGGCCCGGGGGTGGGGGTGGGATATACCATCTTCTGATGGCTCATGTTTATTGAGAGTTAAAGGTGCATATTCATAGCAGAATGCTTGAAAATAAAATGGTTAAAATTGTATACTTTTAGAGGCTGTGCCTAGGTGTAATGAAACGAAATAAATTTTATCATATGGTCATCATATGGTCATCTCATTCCAGTTAAATTATAGTTTTTTTAGTTGCAACTTTAAAAAATTATATTAAAGGTGCATATTCACACCAAAGTGCTTGAAAATAAAGTTGTTGAAATTATATACTTTTAGACGCTTAAATTGTGTAGCTCAATGTAATGAAACGAAATAAATCTTAACATATGATGATTTCATTCTATATAAATAAATTTTGTATGTTTAGTTGTGATTTTGAATTAGGGACTCTTACCTCTAATTCAATTATACAACTTAAAAATTTGTATTAATTTATACGTAATGAAATCATCATTAAGCTAAGATTTATTTTGTTTCATTACATCTAGGCACACAATTTAAGTCTCTAAAAGTATATAATTTTAGCAGGCTTTTTTTTAATCCTTCTGCTGTGAATATGCACCTTTAATAAATATGAAAAGAAATCATCAAATGTTAAGATTTATTTCGTTTCATTACATCTTGGCACACAATTTAAGCCTATAAAAGTATGCAAGTTTAATTATTTTATTTTCAAGCATTTTGGTGTGAATATGCTCCTTTAATGCTTGAATTTGATGCTAAGAATTTAAATTTTCTCAGAAAATGCCAATTTGCAGGGTAAGAGGAGTCTATTTTTGAAAATTTACCACTGGAATGACTGGCTCAAAAAAGCTGCAATTTAATTTCGTAAAAAATTTAGCATGCAGGAAATATTTTCTGGGGATAAACTTTCAACATGCCTGACACACGGTATACAGACAGACAGACTGATAGACTGACTTATGCTAGTTACGAATCGTAACTAAAACAGTCTTCTCTAGGCCTGCAAATAGACATTTGTTAAGACCATTACAAAGGCCGTTTTATTCGGCTTGACCATTAACCCTTTCACCGATAAATATTTGAAAAAATTACATTCTTTACGATATGAAACTTATTCTGTTGAACATTTTGAAATCAATTTGACTGGAAGCTGTTGCTGCCTAATGTAGCAACTGCTTCCAGTCAAATTAATTTCAAAATATTGAATAGTTTTCCTGTATGATTGTCTTGAAAATGAGATATGAGGAGTTCGTCGGTGAAAGGGTTAAGTCCAGGTAAAATAAACAATTTAATATAAACCCTCAAATGTACCCTTATGAGAAATCCTGTCATGGTAGTCTACCTGCTACACACAGAAACATAAAATACCGCAAATTATTCTGAAAACAATTTGAAAGAAGGTGACTTGTGGTGGCAGCAACAAATTTCAGTTAAAATGGTTTCAAAATATTTGTCTGGAGTCATTTTGTGAC
This sequence comes from Chaetoderma sp. LZ-2023a, assembly GCA_034401795.1. NCBI lineage: Eukaryota > Metazoa > Mollusca > Caudofoveata > Chaetodermatida > Chaetodermatidae > Chaetoderma > Chaetoderma sp. LZ-2023a. The sequence goes on along the minus strand of JAVVLW010000069.1, from coordinate 64,273 downwards.
CATCGAAACAACAAAGTTATCTTAGCTGCCTGTTTTGAAAACATTTTGACTGAAAGTCATTGCTTCCGCTGGCAATGATGTCTGGTCAAATGATTTTCAAAATAATTAGCTGTATTTACCAGTAACAGGCTGTCAATAATCTTGGTTCTCAGTGTATAGTGAATGTTATTTGTGTTGTACTGAACCTCACTGACAAGTACAGTAGGTGCAGCGATGTGACTGATTGGTTTCAGTACGGACAAAATCACTACTACGATTATTCTGATAAATAATGTTTAGAAACTTTGTTTTAGTTCAATCTGTAACATCGTGCGTATTTTACTGTTACTAATACTAGTTTTATTACTGTATCTGAGGTTACCAATGGTGCCAATCAACAAGATTTGACTGGTTCACTCTCCTTTACTTTAAATTTAGTTTTTCCTTTGCTACAGATAAATTACAAAGGTGCCAATCATTATGATTTTGTCAAACAAGTTACGATTGTGATTGCTCTGAAATTTCCTATAAATCATTTAAAATTCTACATCTAATTGCCTGAATGATTTAACCACAAAGTTTACTGAAAGGGCTCTAACTGAGCATATATACAGAAACCTTATTGATCAGTTTTGTTGGCGGACATCTTAGATTTTCGGAAATAAGCCATAAACTCTTTAACGGTTTCATGCCAAAGCCGGCCAAAACTGGCCTCTGCAGTGGCTTGGAGGAATGTCCATTTGTAAGCCACGGGAAGGGTATTTTTGAAAATGTACCACTAGAATGACTGGCTCGATCATCGAGCCAATCATTCCAGTTGTAGATTTTCAAAATTAGTCTTCTTTTGACCTGCAAATGGACATTCAATAAGCGAATATATTTATTTTTGGATTAGATTTAGTCATTAAATGGTTAATAGACTACTAACAAGTCAGCCTTGCATTGAGGAACCTTAGCGTGGTAGGTGTCTAATCATGCACATTAAGAATCACAACTTTACGGAAATACCTGTATTCCAGGTGAGCTCCGCAGGCCCTTATATTTCTTAACCCTTTAACACTGATAGCCAAAAATGGCTTCTGCTGTGGTCCTGGGAAATGTCCTTTGCATACCAAGAGAAGACTATTTTTGAAAACTTACCACTGGAATGACTGGCCCGATAACCGAGCCACTGACTCGATAACTGAGCCAGTCATTCCAGTTGTACATTTTCAAAAATAGTTTTCTCTTAGCCTACAAATGGACATTTTCTATAAGAAAATTAAAATTTTCTTCGAACAAATTTGACGGTTAAGAGGTCAACTACATGCGTAACGTGTATATATCTTTCAGGAGCTGTAATTTCATGAATCCTGAGATGCGACAAACTTGTAAGAAGTGCCATGTTCAAAAGCCTCCACCTGTCGTTAAAAAGCTGCAACCAGCCGTGAGACAAGGTACTGATTATTATTATTATCCCCATGTGTTTCGAAGAAAGGTTGGGATTATGTCATCCCATCCATCTGTCTGTCTGGCTGGCTGTGTCTCTGTGGCTGGCTGGCTGTCTGCAAAAAATGATTATAACACAACTGCTCCAAAACTGTTTGATGGAATACAATCAAATTTGGTATGTGGGCTCTACCCAAGGGGTGGAGGTGTCAGAAGGTCAATGCGCTGTACGCGGGGATTTGCAATGGCGTGTCATCCAGTGTTGCCCACAACATCTGATTTTTGGGGGTCCCAAGGACCCCACACTCAGATTTGGGGGTCCCACTGTAAAATCTGGGGGTCCCATGGGGTCCTCATCTGAAATATGGGGGTCCCATGTTTTTTCTTAAAATAAACACAACACATTGATCTAATTATAAAGCACTTTTTTAAACATGTTGAAAGCACTAGGTATGACATTGTGTAAATAATGTTAATGTGTATATAGAGAATATTAACTATGCATAGTTTATTAACCTTTAGCACTTAACACTTTTGGCCACTATTGTAGATCACCAAAATACCTATTTTTGAAAGCTTAACACTGGAATTACTGACTCTAAACAGTGCCAGTCATTCCAGTGGTATATTTTCAAAAATATTTATTCTGTGATCTACAATCGTGGCTAAAATTGATATATTGAAATGGCCATTGTATATTTAACTAATGACATTTGAACTGCATATCAATAAACAATAACTTAAAGCACTGTACTTGTTTGTTGTCTGATAAACCAACCAACCTACATTGACAACCTTGTATGATTAACATTTCCAAAGACCACTATATTAGTAATTAGCTAAGACCACTGAATTAGTTTTTCTATAAAAACCCTAACTTGACTTTGGACGAATTGAAAAATTACGAGTACCTGTGGCGAGTTTGCTCAAGGACGACTTAACCTACTTCGATATAATGCGCGCGCATTTTTTTATAATGTAACTGGAATGACTAAATATAGTGGAATACATAGGCTAAGATCAGACAAAACAATAATTTATCAAAAATAATCTGTATAAATCAGATTAAAATGCGTAATTAGTGAAAATACATCAGCCAACAACCTGATATGTCTAATTCATAGGGAATAACTATGTAACGCGATTGCTGATTGGTTGAAGCATAGATAACGCATTAGCGTGTATCCAATAAGGACGCTTGTATCAGGGAGCTTTGAGCTATACGCTGTTTGGAAAAATGACGATATCGTTGAACATCATTGCTGGGATGAGCTTTTGAGTTGAGAAATTGGGAACACCTAACGATCGAGTATTGTTAAACATTATAAACACTAATCCATCAGTCAATCAATCAGCCGCTATTGCTAAATAAAAGACGGCTTATAGCGCTTATTGATACCGTTATTCAAACAGCAATACACAGACACCGCCGCTAATTAGTCAAATGACCATTCAAATGTAAAAGATATCACAATATCTTCCATATATTCCTTCATCCATTTAGATACTTTGATAAGTAAATGGAAAAACATATTTTGGCTGTAGTCGTTGCTGCTTTAGGCAAGTAGGCATGCGCAAATTAATTTCAAAATATTCAGCATATTAGTTATAACAACTTTGTGATCTGGCCAATGTTCTGATCTGTGAAAGGGTTAAGACGATCAGACACATTTATATACGCTTGATCAGTTGTATTGGATTTCTCAAGCATGAGTTCCTCTAGAGGGAGATTCCGCTGTTATCCAATCAAATACTGACGCGTCACACTGACGTTTAGCACAACAGACAGAAACATGGCGGGTATTTTTTGCAATTTGTAGGCCAAACAAGGCGACTAACATCGGGCTTGTAAACTCATTATTTATCAAAATTAGATCAAATAGAATACTAAGGATGATTTGGGGATTGTGTTTACAATTAAATGTGGTGGTTGAATCTGATTTATGGGCATTAACAACTTTGAGTTGTGCAAGAAAACATATACCAAATCATAGTCTTAAACAACACAGTAAGTTCGTTTTTATTGAACACACAATGCATTAGGTATATTTCTTAAAGTAAAAACATGCACAAATAAATATACACACACGATAATATAATCGATAATTAAGCACACGCAAAGTTACCAGTTTCTGTTACACTTTTTCACTGCGTCCCTCGTGCGTCCTCAGGGACGCAGAGGGTTAATTTTTATGCGTCTCTCTGCCATTTTTATGCGTATATACGCGCAAAAGGATGCATAAGGGCAACTCTGGTGTCATCAACCGTCCAGTCTAGTGTTGATGTCTGTTTATAACATCTGCCATTATGAACATCTGCCATTTTGAACATCTGCCATTATGGCCCCTCATTCAGGAATTCAGCAGGCGGACGGTTAATCCTTACATGACAGAAATTAAAATTCTTGAAATTGTATAAGGAGTACTCTGTTGAAAATTTTGAAGCTATTTTGGCTGGGAGCTGTTGTCTATGACAGCAACAATAATATGTTCCAGTTAAATCACTTTCAATATATTCAACAGCTTTCCTCTAGGTTCTTATATCATTGGGAGGTAAGGTGGGGATTAGAGGGATGGGGCTTGTTTTGAACCTCAATCCAATATGGTTGATGCCAGCAGGCTCTGCTGTGCAGAGTAGGAGTATCCAGTAAGTCTTCTTTTTGCGGTTTTTGGTGTCCGCATTGGCATAATTGGGGTCACGTCTCGAAGACCTGTATATTGCAGTAGGACCTGTGTTCCTATCTATGATTATAAAGGTTGAAGTGGTGGACTGATAGTGAGCTCTTCTGGTGTCCTATGTCCCTGAAGTGGTCCTGTATTCTAATTTTGAATTCATGCTTGGTTTCACCTACATACTGCTTGTGGCAGTGGAGGCAGGTGATTAGGTGCACGATGCTTAGTGTTTTGCAGGTGCCAATGATTTTGCCTGTGTAGAGATGGACAGTGTATGTGCTTTCAAATGTAAGAGCTTTGGACATCCTGTAGCTGGTTCCACAATTTTTAGTTGAACATGAGACCAGCGGGTTAGCTTGTGTGCTGGTTGAGGGGCATCAAGTGTGTGCGTGCGTGCGTGAGTGCGTGCTTGGTGTGGTGTGCTTTGGTGGTCCTGGTACTGGTAGAGGTTACTTGTTCTGTGACCTCTTCTATATACATGTAGTTGTCTGTAAATGGAGTTGCTGTCATAGGCTTAGCCATATCTTATTTTCAAGGCAACTATACAGAGAAAATGTTGAATATTTTAAAATTAATTTAACTGGAAGCCACTGCTGCCTTAGGCAGCGACAGCTTCCAGTCAAATTAATTTTAAAATATTCAACAGAATAAGTTTTGTATCGTAAAGAAGATATTTAAATGAAATCATCATATGTTAAGATTTGTAACGTTTAATTACAGTGATGTACATAAATTAAGCCTCTAAACATATACAATTTTAACGATTTTATTTTCAACATTCTGGTGTGAATTTGTGTAACCCTACCATGATGTTGTCGTCACATCCTATCTGCATGGGAACACATGAATGTGGCACTTAATGCTGTGAACGGTGGGACTTTTTTCAAAGCACTAGGGATAGATGGCTTCTGCAGATGTTTTGGTTTTAATCCTTTGAGTCTTTAACACTCGAGCCTGGCTTCTGCAGTGGGCTTGAAAAATGTCCATTTGCAGACCAAGAGTCGGGGCAAGAGAAGACAATTTTTGAACATTTATCACTGGGAATGACGGTTTTTGAAAATTGACTATTGGAATGACGGTTTTTGAAAATTGACTACTGGAATGACTGGCTCGGTAAAAAAAACGAGCCAGTCATTCCAGTAGTCAATTTTCAAAAACCGTCTTTTCAACTCTAATTTTCTTCACCAATCTTGACCATTAAAGGGTTAAAATTGTGCCATATCGCAATGTAAGTAATTGTTTGTTTTCTTGGGTTTTTTCGGTTGTGAAGTATCTGGTGACTGGAAATGTGGGTACGTATATTAGTTCTCCTACTGATGTTCATTTTACCCTTGTGGACCAAAAACAGCAAATTCTTTATGATGTAAGGAATATTATGTTGATTATTTTGAAACTGATTTGACTGGGGACTGTTGATATTTTGCGATTGCGAAGCTGGAATTTCAAGGTTATTTGTGCACAATTGTGTCAAGATATCTTAAAAAAACAACGGAATGGGTTCAAATGCAAATGCATTTGCATTTCTAATAATACACTTAAATCCTTGTAAAGTATTTGCATTTGAAAATTTTAAATCACATTTGAATTTGAAGATTTTTAAGCATCAACTATTTGCATTTAAAATTCAAAATATTTTCAACAGAACATTTCTTACATCATATTCAAAATTGTATTAACTAACATGTTTCTGTTCTTGTTTTGGAACCATGTTAATTAACCACTTACATGTACCTTAGAGGGAGAGAGTTTGCAATCTCTGATTGCTTTTGTTATATTTGCAGGAAATGTACATTCGTCAATTTTGGTTCACGAACAAACTGTAAAGAGTGTGGCAAAAAAAGGTCTCCAAGTGACATGTCTCTTGGTAAAAATGTCAAACCAACAGCGACAGAAGGTAATTTGCTATTATGGCCCATCGTAAAGATGGCTGGTGTGTTGATATAAATCTGGTGATTTCAAACCCTGCGAGGCATGACATACTTGAGGTGAGTATAGCGTGTCTCACAGGGGTTGAAGTCACATGTTACCTCTGTAATGGTCAAATTTGGTACAAAAAAATCAAAATATTTGCTTATTCAATTTCGATTTGCTGGTCAAGAGAAGAGTATTTTTTTTAATGTTATCACTGGAATGACTGGCTCGGTTATCGAGCCAGGCATTCCAGTGATAAATTTTCAAAAATAGTCTTCTCTTGGCCTGTAAATGGACATTCATCAAGATCAGTTCAGAGGCAGGTTTCGGCCGGCTTGACCATTACAGGATTAATGATCAATTTAACCAAAACTGACCTTTGTTGTGGTCAAGAGAAGTGTCCATTTGCAGACCAACAAGGGACTTTTTCAAACTTTTGCCACTGGAATGACTGGCTCAATAGCCACGCTAGTCATTTCAATGGTAAGTTTTCAAAAATAGTCTTGTCTTGCAAACTGGAAATTCAGTAGACAAAGAATTTAGAGAAATGTCCATTTGCAGGACAAGAGGTTAAATCTTAACACTGGAATGACTGTCTACATAAATGTGCTAGTAATTTCAAGGGTAAAGTTTCTAAAATAGTTACTCTTTTGCCCTGCAATGTTCATTTTCATAGATAATCTTGATCATTAGCTCCCATCAGAAAGCATGTGAAGTTGCCTGGGTTCTCACTAATATTAGCCATTATTGGAGTGAATCTTGAAAACGGCCAGACATGTACTGTATTCTATTATCTCTGTCATAGTTTGCGTTGTCCAAATTTTGGACACAGTATCAAAAAGGAAAAACACATGTTCACTCATTTATAAGACGTGGTTCGTATTGGTTTTGGAAAGTCATGGAATCGGGAAATTTTGAAATACGGTCGGGAAATTCAATATGTTTTCTCGTATGTCATAGAAAGATAATCCCGGCCTCTGAACCGTGTAGTTCCAGCCTATCTGTTTACCCCCTGTTGTGCTAGCTTAACTGTTTAATGGTTAAGACGACGGAAAATGGCCTCTGCAATCGTATTGGGGATGCCCATATTCAGGCCAAAAGAAGAATATTCTTGAAAATTTACCACTGAAATGACTGGCTCAGTAATAGGGCTGTGCGGTTATCCAGATTTTGAACCGTCTCCGGATTTTTAAGCATGACGGTTCGAAAACCGGTGACAATTTGACAACCGTGTATGTTTAAAAATCCAGTTTTATAATTATGTTTTTAAGGATATATCATAATATATAACATTGATTGTATAAATTTGCTTTAATTTTATCTATTTGCGAAATAAAATCTGAAATAAAACCATACCTACGCAGTATCGTAACAAGAGAATGTTGCTAGATTGTATTGCTACATACATTCAGAAATTATAATCTGCGAGCGTTTTATTAAATTCTATAATACACGCTTGAAAGCATATCATAAGCGATCTAGTGTTTCTGATATCTATGTCTGTTATGAATTCTGAACGTGCATCCGAGACTCTAAACCCGGGACGTGATCTAACCTGCCAAAGTAAGTTGAGATTGAATTTGTCTAATCGCTCGGGCGATCAAGAGTAATGTCTCGTGAATGTTCAGGAGCTGGCTCGACATATGTTGGATGATATAATTAACACTCGACGCAGGTCCATATACATTATTAGCGCCGGAAAACAACTTTTACAGCTTACAACTGATACAGTTTTAAACCACGTCCTTCCAAATCGTGCTTATAATCTATATTAAAATATGTATGAATTCCTTTTTCGCGGAAACTGTATGCTAGTAAATAGTATAATATGGCCGAGTTTGATTACACGTATCCGATTAATTAGATCAATAAATTTGATTTACTATGCATGTTCAGGCATATACGATATGTAGATTTGTACCACGTGGCAGTATTACGACGTCTGTAACTAAATTCGACATAAGCATGTGTAAGCGTAGGCTATCGGGAACTAGTCTTTATATTATAAACATTTGCATAATACTTCTCATGAATCTCACTGGTCTCCAAAATGGAGGCTGTGTAACAGTCTAATTAGGTCTGCCATCTTTCAGAATTTATCACCGGCTCGGTGTTTCCAAGACCTGAAATGACTAACTATCATGTAGTATCTTTAGCGAATGCTCTGCAAATTTTCTAACTAGTTTAGTCATCCAAAAACATATTTTCTACTCCCTGAACCGCTTGAATTGGCCACTAAAAGCCACAGTAAATTTGGCAATGTATCTCTCTACGCGTTATCCTAGAGGGGGTATACGAATTGCTAATTGTCTAGGAATCCAATATATGACAGATTGTGCAAGAACTCGAAATGACGTATCGCGATGAATTTAAAAGCACAAAATCTATGTTTTTAAGCAATTTAAGTAATGATTTCACTATATCCTCTAAAATTGCATCGGATACTATACATGTAGCTACACATTTAAGTCTACCACTAAAAACATTATTTTCTTTCCACGAAAACTGAAAATATTTTCAGCCAATAAACCGGATATCCGGTTAAAACCGGATTTATGGCCAACACCGTCACCGGTTGTGCTGTTACCAAACCCCCACAGGGTTACTCGGTAACCGTATGCTGTGGTTATTATTACATTCTCATAGACTGATAGCTTTCTAAAATGCTTACTTGAGAAATTTGATTTTAGGGAGATAATCAAGTTATTTGAGAACACATTATAGTCGTGAGTTAGGCAGCTTTGTCAGAAATTTAAAGAACCTGACAGACAGACTGACTGAGACACACAGACTTATACTAGTTGAGTCACAATTAAAACCCTGTAATCCAAGACATTTAATTTCTTATAAAGTTCATGTTATTATTGAAAAAACCCAATTGACCGTCTGACCATATCTTATTGTTGCCCTTGTGCTTTCTTTGTCTCAGATGTGGAAACATAAATACTGCTGAGTGTCCAACATGCTTAGGCTGTAAGGAACCTAAGAGACGAACGCAGGAGCCGGCGAGAGATGCAGGGAGAGGGAGGTTCGAGACGTCACTATATACAGTGACTTGCCCATTATCTGCCAACAATAGTGGTATGTTTTGTCATTTTTGACAAAGTGTCCTACTTGATGAAACATGCATAAATATGTGTAGCAGCTGAGCTTTTGTAGTCGGAATAACTCTAGTAAGTCTTGTGACCCAATTATTGAATTAAGGAAATTGCTCGCAATTCCGAATGCCACTTCAAGCTTTAGTGAAGGGATCTTAAAACTTGCCTCGTGTCTTTATATTTGCCATCTGAAAAATCTTATTGATTATGGAGTCAAATGGTCAGTGGTGAAAGATGACCCAATTAAGGGCATGACGATTAGAACGCAAGATTTGCTGAAGAGCTCTTCACCTGTCTTGGCTGCTCTGTTCCCTTAGCAGTATAAAAGAACCCTTTGATTTTGAGTTTAAAGAGGTCATGATCACTGTGACCAAATTAAGAAAAGTGTTTTGTGTTTCTGGACAATAACTGTCAGGTTTCACTTAGGAATCTCGACAACCCAATTGAGGAATCTAGTTTCTCAGTCAATCTTATGACGTCAGAATCAGCCACGTCACATGTGGGCTGATGTCATAATCAATTACAACATGAATGACGTACACAAATGCTTACGTAATCGTCTGACAATTTGTATGAATTGTATGTATTTAATAAACATTCTGTTGAATATTTTGAAACTAATTTGACTGGGCACCGTTATGCAGCAACAGTACCCAGTCAAAATAGGTTAAAAATATTAACAGCTAACCTGTATATTATTCAGGAAACTGATATTCAGAAAGTGTAGGAATCAATCACTCCAAACACGAGCAAGGCGTGTTTGGAGCTTAGCTAGAGATGGCTGGGGCTTAGCTGAAACTGGATTTCTCCATTGGAGAAATTGTGTTTTCTTTTTCGATGAAAGCTGAAATTCTATTCAGACTTCATGAATCTTGGTCCATATTTCCCCCATTGGTGTTCTGAAGAACCTAGATACATTACTCATGTTTAATGAATTGATTCTGATCAAACTTGGTATATATAAAGGGACCTTTGCAGTTTTAACTATGTCCCGCCCATCTCTAGCTAACCTCCACCCACACCTTGCTTGTGTTGGGGTCAATCGATCGCTGCACTCTCTGAATCTCAATTTCCAGAAAACTATACAGGTTAGATGTTCAATATTTTGAAACTAATTTGGCTGGGCACTGTTGCTGCAACAGTGCCCAGCCAAATTAGTTTCAAAATTTTCAACAGCATGTTTATTAAATAGCAAAGATATACAATTCATACAATGTGTCGGACTATTAAGTGCTTAATACAGACTAAATCGGGTCATTCATGCTGTAATTGATTATGACATCATCTTACACATCACGTAGTTGATTCTGAAGTCAGATGATGGATGGATAAAATGGAAAGACATATATAGCAAATCTCTCATTGTTGTTCAATGATGTATGATATGATTAATATTATTTACGCAGACATTGTCGTTATATGAACTTTGCAAAGCGCTCAATTTGCAACTACTGCGGCAAGAAACGAGTTATAGGGATTAAGGAATCCAGCCTCTCATTGGGTGCAAATGGAGACAGTCGGTCATTGGGGCCAAGCACACCATACAGTGATTCTACTAAACGTATGCATTAATTAATATTGTATTCTTTAGCGGTCTCTCCCGCATGGATTTTTCTATCAAGTCATTTCAATTCTCCAATGCAAATAATCCCGTCTTACAGTGGTCCTACTTTTCCTACTTTTTCAACATTTATCCTACTTTTCCGGGTTCTGTTCTAATTTTTATCAGAAAATGAAAATTGAATTTTATGGAAGCAGAATTGAAAGTATTTCTTGTCGTTAACCTAACTGTTGTTATACTTCAGTATTAACCAGTTCATCGAGAAATTCCTCATATCTCAGTTTCAGGACAATTATACAGAAAAGCTGTTGGATAGTTTGATGTTGATATAACTTGAAGCCTTTGCTGCCTTAGTCAGCAACAGCTTTCAAGTCATGCTAACTTCAAAATATTCAACATAATATTCTATCCATCAGAACTTTGTCAGGGATTTGGTGGTGAAAGGGGTAATTCTTTCAATCATTCAATCATAGTATATCAGTTTTATGAATTTCATTTTGAAAAAGTTTGAAAATAATTTGAAGGGAAGCCTTTGCTGTCTTAATGTTGCGTTCAAAGAATTCAAATTATTTTCAGAATTTTCTTAAATTATCTTAAGTTTTCAAATAATTTTCTGCATTTTCAATAGACTATATTTAAAATATATTATATTTACAATATATTACTATAATCTCAGTGTCGAGCCAATTTGTTTCCATTGTTATCATAGCCAACTTTTTGTCTCGCCTAGGAATCAGAATTGAACCTGGTATCAGTGTGCCTACACTGACGCCAATGGCGGCAGAATATTTTACATTTAGCAAAAAGCTTTGGCATACATTTCTGGCCTCTAGTTAAAGTTCACAACTGGAATAATTGGCTCGATAATCAGTCATTCGAGTGCTAACTTTTCAAAACTCATTTCTTGGCCTGCAAATGGACATTTACTTAGCAAATATTTAGATTTTCGTGACCGTCTTTCCCTTTATAAATGGCAATGGTATGATGATTAACTCCTACCAATCTGATGTCAAAATTTTAAAATTTGAAACTAATTTTAAAAATGAACTGCTGTTCATTTATCAACAAATTTGGTGGAAGATGTTTCTGTCATAGACATCAACATCGTCTATCAAAATGGTTTTAAAATGTTCACCAGTTTCTTTTCTATTGACACAATAAAAGTTAAAATATGGGCATCAGATTGGTAACGGTTAACCATTTGTGTATTGCAGCCTTTATGCGAGGTCAAGTGAAACCGGAACCAAAGCAAGCGGACACTGAGCCATGGGAGTGTGGGTAAGTTCCAAAACGACATCAGAAATATGTTTCTTAGTACAATTTTGAACATGATGTAAGAAAAGTTCTTTTGAACATAATTGAATTGGAAGACATTGCTGCCTAATATCTTTCAATTCAATTATGTTCATAATGTTCAACAGTACATTTTATTTCATTTTGAAAATATGTTAACTTATTTCTGAGTTGTACTGTATACATAGTAAGAACCATCATATGATGTGCAAAACAATATGTTCAATAGAAGGATTCATGTCTAGCCCAGCCATGCCCATTTCTAGCCCTGCCATGCCCATTTCTAGCCCTCCCACACCCATTTCTCACCCTGCCACGCCCATTTCTCGCCCTGCCACGCCCATTTCTAGCGCTGCCACGCCCATTTCTAGCAAAGCTAATCCACGCTCACCTTGTGTGTTTGAATCCATTTTAACACTTGTAAACCTGAAAATTACCAGAATATCAATTTCAAGGTCCACATCTTAAAATGACGTTTTGCCGGCAATGGGATCTCGCACCCTGAACTCCCTGAATCTCAATTTCAAGGAAAATATACAGGTAACCTGTTGAATATTTTGAAACTAATTTAACTGGTTGCTGTTACTGCCTATGCCAGCAACAGTGCCCCAGTCAAATTGGTTTCAAAATATTCAACAGAATGGTTATTAAGTAGTAAAGACATACAATTTGTACACATGACAGACTATTAATAGTTCCTGATGGACTTACACGTCATGACGTACTTTAACCCTGTAAACCCTTGAATTTGTTCCAGAAAATTTCAATTTTCTCATAGAAAATGTCTATTTGCAGACAAACTATTTTTTGAAAATTTACCACTAGAATGACTGGCTCGGTTATCGAGCCAGTTATTCGAGTGGTAAATTTTCAAAAATGGTCTTCTCTTAGTCTACAAATGGACATTTCTCAAGACCACTGCAGGAGCCATTTTTAGCTGATATGAGTGTTAAAGGGTTAATTGTAACGTTGGCCTGCGTATGACATATTTGATTATGGTGTCATGTACTTGACTGACAGAGCGAATTCCTGTAGTCAGTCTTACTGACAAATCTTTTCCACTTTCATGAATCTTGACACCTACTCCATTTGATTGTAGCATCGGCTAACAAATATTTTGTCCATTACATCAGATTAGGCTTACACGATTATTACTTTGGGTGATCGCGATTGCGATCAATTATTTAAGAATAATCGTGATTACTCGATTAATCGTCATGGTTACAAATTACACCGATATAACAACAAAGGTATATCAATGACCAAAGCTACAATGGTGTTTGGAAATGTCCATTTGCAGGCCAAGAGAAGACTATTTTTGAAAATTTATCACTGGAATGCCTGGCTCGATGTTCGAGCCAGGCATTCCAATGATACATTTTCAAAAATAGTCTTCTCTTGGCCTGCAAATGGACATGCATTCGCTGAGCAAAATGTAAATAAGAAGGTAGATTTTGAAATATTTTATGCAGTGGAATTATTCATGATTATTTGATTATTTCCTTTTAAATCATATAAATTCAGGATTTAAAAAATAATAGCAATTTTCGATTTAGTCACACAATCGTGCAAGCCTATATCAGATGTCTGAGTGACAGATCGGAGTCTCATTATTAGCTCACAAAGTAGGCTTAAATGGCGTAGTGTCCATCCTATCCATTCGTGTTATATAATATGTTTAGCATATCTCATCATTAACTGCTTGTCAGATCTAATACAAGTTGTGCTGGATGCACCTAGGGTTCCAAGTTTGAGGACTTCTACAGAGATTTGAATGGTCTATAATGTTTCTGGTGGAATCTTTTTGCTCGATTTTAACCATACATGGCTGGTAGGAATGAGCGTGATAACATTAGTGTCACAAAGTTTGTGTCAAGGTCATTGAGTTTCAGTTTATCGGGCAGTTCAGACATTTAATTTCTTATAAAGTTCATGTTATTATTGAAAAAACCCAATTGACCGTCTGACCATATCTTATTGTTGCCCTTGTGCTTTCTTTGTCTCAGATGTGGAAACATAAATGCTGCTGAGTGTCCAACATGCTTAGGCTGTAAGGAACCTAAGAGACGAACGCAGGAGCCGGTGAGAGATGCAGGGAGAGGGAGGTTCGAGACGTCACAGGACGATTCAATACGAAAGCGGGCTAGGGAAGCAGGTAGAGAGATGAATGATACGTCACTTGATAAAGAAATGCAAGAACGGGGTAGAGCTGCTGGGAGAGGAACTAATGTTCAACATGCTGATGTGCCTGCTAGATCTTTTGAGAGAATCAGACAAGGAAGTAAAGAGGCACAAGTGAGCAGGGCGGATAGGAATGCTGGTGGAAATTACGGTGCAGGGAGAGGAATGGATATACCACCCGCCAATAAAGCACCGGCTAGTAAACCACCTAGCCTGATGGAAGGAATGGTGTCACGTAGTGAGTTAGCAGCAGGTATGTCTATAAAGTACAGCTCAGGATTAACTTAACATGTTTCCAAAACAAGAATTGTGTAACGTACTGTTGAATATTTTGAATTAATTTGATTGGAAGCCATTGATGCCAAAATTTCAATAGTCAACAGATCATTGTGTTACGGCTTTCGTGGTCAAATTTGGTCACTAAAATTTAAATTTTCTCTTAGAATATGTCGATTTTGCAGGCCAAGAGAAATTCATTTCCGGAAAAATTTACCACTAGAAAGACTGGCACCCTCCCCCACCCCACCCCCACATGTGAGTCTAGGGTGTTGTATGTCTTCTGTTGGTGGTGGTGTATGATCACTTGGTTTAAAAAAATATTCATTGACCTTATTGTTCAGCAACAGAGTTCAATAAAACTGAACAGAAATGGAATTTTTCTACTTTCCTTTCAAAATTTTGGAGCTGGGAATATTTGTAGTGTTTTTGTACTTTGATCAATATACTTCGCCTGGTAGCGTCACGATCAAAATATCAACGTACGTCTGTCACAAATATCTAAAATTCTGTCAGGTAAGTTTGATGATTTTACAATTTCATAAACATTCTGCTGAATATCTTGAAACAAATTTGACTGGGAGATATGGCAGCAACAGCCTAGCGTCATATTAGTTTCAAAGTATTCAACAGCTTAGCTGTATAGTTACATGTAACTTGGAATTTAGATTCTGGCTAATTCATGTTTCAAGTTTTTAAGTTCATTCTAACACGTAAAAGCGTGGATGGAGCTTGGCTAGAAATGGGCATGGCATATGTAGAAAGTGATTCCTCTATGATGATGAAGACAATGTGGATGAGACAGGTAGATAATGGACCTTTTCAGATTATCCATCCATCATATGACGTCATCTTAACTAGGCTTGTGCGATTATTGCTTTCAGTAATCACGATCGATTAGAGATTATTTTTGAAAATGTATCACTGGAATGACTGGCTCGAGAATCGAACCAGTCATTACAGTGATACATTTAAAAAAATAATCTCTTGGCCTGCAAATGAGCATGCATTCGGTGAGCAAAATGTAAATTTCCATGACAGATCGCAATAAAGAATAATTAAAATGTAGGTTTTGAAATATTTTATGCTGTAGAATTAGTCACGATTAGTCGATTATTTAATTTTTAATCATATAAATTGACGATTTAAAAAATAATCACGATTTTCAATTTAATCGCGTAATCGCGTAAGCCTAATCTTAACCCTTTAACACTCATATCAGCCCAAAACGGCTTCTGCATTGGTCTTGGGAAAGGTTCATTTGCAGACCAAGAGAAGACTATCTTACCAAGCCAGTCATTCCAGTGGTAAATTAAAGTGCTTAATAGACAATACGTTGTATGAATTGTATGTCTGCTATTTAATAAACATGCTGTTTAATATACCCAGTCAAATTACTTTCAAAATATTCAACAGCTTACCTTTATAGTTTTCTGGAAATTGATAGTCACAGTTCAGAGATTCAGAGATCTCAGGATCACAACACGAGCGAGGTGTGGTTGGAGCTTAGCTAGAGATGAGCGGGGCATAGCTAAAACTGGAAAGGTTCATTACAGTACAGCTCAGTAATAACCATGTAAATTTGGTCGAGAAAATCAAAATATTTTCTTATTGAATGTCCATTTGCAGGCCTAGAGATGAGTATTTTTGAAATTTTACCACAGGAATGACTGGCTCGGTTATCAGTCCAGTCATTCCAGTAGTAAGATTTTAAAAATAATCTCTTGGTCTGCAAATGGACTTTTATCAAGACTACTGAAAAATTTTATTTTGTTCAGGTGCTGATGTCAGGTCCTTGTACTTGAGACTAAATAAATCAAGCAACTAAACTCACCACTCATTACCCATTTAACTCTCTAATTTGCTAAAGAAAATTTCAATTTTCTCATAGAAAATGTCCATTTGCAGACCAAGAGAAGACTTTTTGGAAATGCATCAATTGAATGACTGGCTTGGTTATCAAGTTATCGAGCCAGTCATTGCATTGATAAAATTTCCAAAATAATTGTGTCTTGGTCTGCAAAATGCTTTTCCCGAGACCTTTACGGAAGCCATTTTTGACTGCCTTGAGCTTTAATGGGTTAACAGAGACCAGAATTCCCACCTATTTATAGCACTTCCCTGACCCCTACATGATCTTTTAGAATGGGTAATAAAATTCCCAGTATTTCTGCAGTCTCCTTGATAAACATTAAGAGCTGAATTGTTTTATGTTTGTGTGTTAGTAAGTATGAACCGAGAGATGTATATCTCAGTTCATATGACTAGGTTCAGTCCACCTATGGTATACTTTGAAAATACATTGTCTCAATGTCAAAGTTGCCTCGGGGAAAGAATTACTTTCAGTCCAATCTTCAAAATAATCGACACATCGGATCATTTGTAACATTAATCTAATGTCTGATTATTCATTGTTTTCTGTTTCTAGTTCCACCTGGCTATTGGACATGTGGGCAGTAAGTATAATGATTAGAGCTATCGCATTTCTATTTTCTATCACTTACTTCTTGAGGCTCAGACTCATTTTATGTGCACATTATTACAGTCTCTGTCTGTCGGTCGGTCTGTCTGTCTGTCTATATCTGTCTGGTTGTCTGTCCTGTATGTCTGTCCGTCGGTCTGTCCATCCATCTGTCTGTCTGTGTCCATCCGTCCGTCCATCTGTCTGCTTGCCTCGAGAATGCAAAAGGTAGAATAAGCAACATGGCACATCCATTAATACTGTGTCTGGTGAAAAAGAGTTTGAGTTCCAGATCAATGGAGGGTTCCAGTTTATCCATCAATCATATAATGTCATAATTAACTACGTGACATGTAGAATGATGTCATAATCAATTGCTTCATGAATGACATAGTTCAGTTCATCACGAATGCTTAATTGATGATGGACTAAGCATTGTTGTATGAATTGTATGTCTTCACCATTTAATAAACATACTAATTTGACTATGCACTATTGCTGCCATGCAGCACACAGCCAAATTAATTTCAAAGTATTCAATAGCTTACCTGTATAGTTTTCTGGAAATTAATAGTCAGGGAGTTCATGGATCAATCGATTCCAACACAGGTGAAAGTGTGGGTAGGAGCCTAGACGAAGATGAGTGGGGCATAGCTAAAACTGGATTCCTCCATTGTTCAATATCTACGTCACGGGGTCACTAAGTGCATAGTGGAATACACGCCTTTGGTCATAATTTGGAAATGCAAGAGGGTAGAAACACCAAACTTATTACATCATAGGACTGCAGTATGTAGAGAGTTTAACCCTTTCACGAATGAATTCCCAATATCTCATTTTCAAAGCAAACATACTGGAAAACTGTTGAATATTTTTTGAAATTAATTTGACTGGAAGCCATTGCTGCCTTAGGCATCAACAGCTTCCAGTCAAATTAAATTCAAAATATTCAGCAGGATAAGTTTTATATCATAAAATAATTACTTTTTCAATTATTTGTCAGTGAAAGAGTTAAGATTCGGGTCAAATGGTGAAATATATAGATCATGAGGTCACTAAGATCATACTGGAATACATATTTTTTGCCATAGCTTGGGATTGCTGGCCAATAGAAACACCAGATTTGACACACCTCTTCCTATTTTGCTGGGCTAGAAGTTGTTTGAGTGAGTTTCCAGTCAAAGCATTACATATCTAAGTCACATGGTCAAAGCCGGCTTAAACAGTATTCTTGCAAAGATAGTCTTGGCCTGTATTTTTGGTGTGGATTTCTGCAGGTTACTCTAGTTAATAAACTTATCTGCTAATATCTTTATTTCTCACTTGAGGTGATTTGTTTTGCATGTATCTTTGTCGTTATCCTCTCTTCTAGATGTCAACGTGTTAACTATGCGGGAAAGATCATGTGTGATAAATGCTGTGCTCCAAGAGAGAATGCTGATCTGGTCATTGCGGAGGTCGAGGCTGGAAGTAAGTTGTTAATCCTTATCTGGTCGGGGGGGGGGGGGGGGGGGGGGGGGTGTCAAGGCTGGTAATAAGTTGTTAATCCTGATCTGGTCATTGTGGAGGTCGAGGCTGGGAGTAAGTTAGGAACTAGAATTTAAGGTACTAAGAGCGGTGCCTGCCCACCAACCATGCCTGCCCAGCTGAGACTATAAATAGGGCAAACCATTCAGACTGAGGTCCAGGTAGACTCCTGGTAATGCCTAGAGAGAGAGGAACCATAGCAAACTATTTGTAATTATTAATTATCACATATATTTGTCTCGAATAACTTGATTGATCAAAAGCGCTGCTGACCAAATCGACCAGTCTGCTTTGCTTGAACAAACTACTGGGAGATTTGTATGCTACCAAAAAAGGAAGTTGAGATTGTGCAGGAATGAAAAGGCCTAATGACCAGGGGGTAACATTGGAACGTCAGCTGAGCACGCAAGTGGAAGCAGACTATAAACCTGGCCTATACATATATACCTATGCTCAACTGACCTGGTTTGAAAGTTAAACATTTTTATTCAGCAGCCACCAAAGCCAATATATTGCCATTTTTGTCAAAACCCATCAACTAACAGACGGTCAATTTTAATTGTTCTATGCCGGCCAAGGTTTTCTTGAACAAGTCTCCCGTGGACAAATTTAACCTATTGATGTCGAAGCTGGCCAAATTGACCTATCCAGTGGTGGTGAGAAATGTCTATTTGCAGACCAAGATAAGACTATTTCAGAAAATATACCATTGGAACGACTAGCTCGATAATCAAACCAGTTGTACCGGTGGTAAGTTTTCAAAAATAATCTCTTGGTCTGCAAATGGACATTGTCTATGAGAAAATTTTAATTTAATTGAACAAATCCATCCATTAACTATTTAAAACTCCATCTGGTCAAAAATGTCTTCTACAGTGGTTTTGAAAAATATCCATTTGCAGACCAAGAGAAGATTGTTTTTGAAAATTCATCACTGGAATGACTGGCTTGATTATTAGTATGCAAATGGCCCTTAGTCCCTAAGCATATTTCCAAAATTTAATGCATAGTTATTTTGTTTTCAGGACAATACAGTGATTCAAACAGGTCTTTATTGCTAAAGTTTTTCACGAATGGCGAGGATATGTCACGACCAATTTCAGACATAATCATCCTCGAGCAGATGGAATGGTCTAAGAGTGCATTCATGGCACTTGATGAGTCAGCAGCCAGAGCGGGCCTGCTTGTTGAATGGGAGTATAAAGAGGTCGTAAATATGGTCAGGTATGTGTAACTAATCATATCAACCAATGTTCACACATTATTGGTCGGACCGGCCAAAAATGGCTTCTGCAGTGAGTTGTGAAGTAGCCATTGATGATGATAATGATGATGATGATGATGATGATGACCACGACGACGATGATGACCACAATGACGATGATGACCACGATGATGATATGCTGTGTTCTGCAGCTGCAGTATCTTGAAAACATCCTGCAGCTGCGATCAGTCCTTCCTGTTTCCCGATTCCAGTTTCAAAATATTCAACA
This sequence comes from Chaetoderma sp. LZ-2023a, assembly GCA_034401795.1. Lineage (NCBI taxonomy): Eukaryota > Metazoa > Mollusca > Caudofoveata > Chaetodermatida > Chaetodermatidae > Chaetoderma > Chaetoderma sp. LZ-2023a. The sequence continues at coordinate 44,393 of JAVVLW010000069.1, read as the reverse complement.
GAATGGATTTTATATCGTAAAGAATTTACTTTTTCATTGATTTGTCGGTCAAAGATTAACCTTTGGCTTTGATATTTTGTATGTACATCAGATTCTGCACTGACAGACATGACGGAAAGTGACACTTGGTTACCGTTCAATGAACCTTTCCAGTTTTAGCTATGCCCCGCCCATCTCTAGCTAAGCTCAACCCACACTTCGCTCGTGATGGGATCGATCGATCTCTGAAGACCATGACTATCAATTTAAAAAAGATTACACAAGTAAGCTGTTTCTTAAATAGCAAAGAATTACAAAGATATACAATTCATACATGTCGGAGTATTTGTGATTTGATGACTGTCTATATGGAACCTTTTGTGACGTAATGATTGTGATGTCATCATACACGCTCTCAGCTGATTATGACATCATATGAGGTCAGATGATAGATGGATACTCTGGAAAGGTGAATTGTAAATAATGCTTGAAGGATCCTTCCCACTGCTGTAGTAACTTCAAAATTATCTCCAAGTTTTTAGAAGAAAATGGAGATTATGTTATCCCACCTATCCATCTGCGCAAATACTAATTACAACAGATGGCAATGGTAGATTACAATGCAACTCCTCTGAAACCATTTAACGGAGTTGAACCAAATTTGGTATATGAGTTAATCATATGATTGCAAGAGGACATTTACATTTGGTTCGGTCCCAAGGGGGAGAGGGGTGACGGGGAGGGGTCAAAGTGGTCAACATGCATAAATGGATTGTAACAGCAACGCCTCTGAAACAATTAAGAAGGAATTCAACCAAAATTGGTGTATGAGTTACCCATATGATTGCGAGGTGCAAGAAGACATTTTTATCAAGGGGTGTCAAAGGTTTGACGAATTCATAATTCCTACCATAGGCAGTGACAGGCCCGAGTCAAATTAGTTTCAAAATATTCAACAACTTTCTTGCATAGAAATTCTTGGAATTCAGGTTTCAAATTTTCTAAATGATTCCAATGCACGTAAACAGTGGGCAGAGCTTAGCGAGAAATAGGCGGGGCACAGCTTGACCTAGATTCCTCCATTCTCCCTTTATAATAGACAAATCCAATCTGTCACTCGAGTATATGATGTCATAAATGAATTACATCACATGTCAGCAGACGTCACAATCATAAGTGACAAATAGTCTGTCATGAAGCTGAAATAGTCTGTCAAGTGTACAAATTATATGTCTTAGATAGATTTAATATTTAATAAACACTCATAAAATCTGGACCCAGTCAAATTAATTTCAAAATATTCAACATCTTCCCTGTATAGTTATCTTGATATTGGGATTCTGGGAATTCGGGGTTCGATCGATCCCAACATGGGTAAAGTGTGGGCGGAGCTTAGCTAGAAATAGACGAGGCATTTTAACCATTATCACTCTGATGTCAATATTCTATCTTTTGCTATGTCAATAGGAAAGAAACGGGTGGACAATTTTCAACAATTGTGCTGGATGATGTTGCAGGAACATCTTCCACCAAATTTGTTGTAAAATGAACATCAGTTCATCTTTTAATTTAATTTGAAAATTAATATTTTTAATATCAGAGTGCAAAGAGTTAAAAGTCTATTCTACTTCGAATAATACTTACCAGATGTACTATTATGATAATGTCTATTATCTAGTCTAGCTCAAAATAAACAATTAAAACTCCGCACTCTCCTGGTCCTGCCCATACTGTGTCCGGGAATACCATAGCCGCAGGTACCGAGTCTATTCCCAATCACAGTCAGATTCGTCTATTTTGCGCTTTTTCAAAGTCATGTTTTTTAGAGTGCTCAAATTTTGCAATTTAAGCAGTTAATCAGTTGTGATAGTCGATTACATCGCTGGATTCATGGAGGAACTTGGGAAATCATCACAGGGGCAGGTTGTATCAATCTAGAATTTATACATTCGTGCCATAATGACTGTTTGAAATTTCCTTAAATTGGCACATTTTTTATAATGTTAGCCATTGTTGGAGTCGCTTCTGTACCCGTTGACTTTTAGTTTTAATTCGGGTACTCGGTTAATTTTCTCTTGCGACTCGGTTCCTCTAAGATGGATGCGTCCTTGGCCAAGATGGCGGCGCCCATGAATTATGTCGTTCTTGGCTTGGTGTATCCAGGCACTCTGTTGTCGCCGATTTTAGCTCTCGCTTAGTTGTCGAGGGTGTTTGTAGTGATCGGCGATTTATTCTTGGTTATTTAACGTTAGTTAAAGGCTAAGTTGTGTTTTTTTTAAAATTTTCACTCAAAAAAGTTTCAAATATTTCCTGCCTAAGACTTGTTATCATTAATTTAAGAGAAAGTTAATGTGTTTAAGAAATCTTAACTATCAAGTCTATTGTGCGTATTGCTCGTCATCACTTGTCATGTGCAGCGTTTTAATTCTTCTCTGTGTTCGCAGAAACCGAAGAACCCGGACACGTTGTGCCAGAAGTGCAACAGGTTCATGAAACGGAAGTATCTTGGTCATCACTGTGTGGCGTGTGCGAAGTGTAAGGGCGGAAGCCCGTGTGATGTGTGCGCCAAGTGGTCGTCGGCAATGGTGGCTGAGTTTGACAGGGATCGACGGGCGAGGCTGGAGCGTATAGAGAAGGATAAGGCAGTGAAGCGGCAGCAAGCGTCGTTGGTTGGACTGGAAGGTCGGCTGAATGAGAGGATGGATTCAGCACTGGGCGTATGGGCGGCCCAGTTCAAGGCCATGTTTGATTCATTACAGTCCACGGGCCCGGTGAGGCAAGCTGGTGCAGGGCAACCATTAGGTGGTCCGGCTAGTTCTGCTGAGGGTCATGCACCTGACCCTTCTCTGTCCTCGGCTCAAGAGCCGTCGGTAGAGGAGGAAGAATTGCTGTTGATGGAAGACTCCGGCATGCCGGATCTTTCAATGTCGGCAATGCCTAGTACGTCCCAGGGGTCTCCCTCGGGATTTGTACGGGTTTGCCAGGCGGATGGTGATGTCGACGTTCCGTCGGGCATTTTTCATCCGTTATTTGTGCAACCGGATATGCCGGCGGAGCCGTGGTTTGCGGTTCCGACGGCTATCCCGACGGCGTTAGGCGCGGCTCCTATCAGAGTGACAGTGCCAGCCGTGATTGAGGCGGTCGTAGTCCCGGATCCCGTGTTGGAGCCGATGGACTGCGGAGAATCTGTATCCGGCGATTCGTTGGATACTGGTGCCGCTGGTAGTCGCGCTATGGATGCGCTCTGTCCTGGCAGAGACGTTTATCGTAGCGTTCAGCAAGGATCGTCGGTGGCCCTCTCATCTAAGGGAGAGAGGGAGGATGAAAACGGGAGTTCTTTAATGGACGATTCCGCTTTCTGCACCGAAGCTGAATGGGTGCAGGTCCTTGGATGGATGACCAATCGTCTCGGGTTGGCATCGGATCTAGGATCTCAGCGCGATCCGGCGATGGAGCGGATGTCAGAGCATGCGGCTAGCGCTCTGTCCAGTGGCTCTTCGGCCATGCCTACACTCCCCTTGGACACGCAGACTTCTGACATGTTGGAAGTTGCGGCATATCGTCTGGTTCAGCCAGACTATGCGTTGCCCAAGGCCCCGAAGGGGATAAGGAGTAGGGTCCATTTTCCGGAGCAGGCCTATCATCAGTACGCCAGAGTTCCACGGCTTTCCGTTGCGGAACGTGAGGCGCTGAATAGGCCGTTGGCTGGGAAGGCCAAGGGGCGGTCACATCCCTTGGTTTCTCAGACCAACAAAGACCCGTTTAATGAGCTCACGCTCATTGAGGATGCGGCTAGGGCAGCCATGGCTGCGCTGTCGCACGGGTGTACCGTCTTGCAGGGTATGCTGGACTGCACGGCGGAAGGCGGACAGGTGCCAGAGGCTGCTCCCGGAGTTGTTCGGGACACCATGCGCCTGTCTCAGGATTGCCTGGCCAGGGTGATCACAAGAACTTTAGCAGAGCGACGGAGAATGGTTCTCGATTGTGTGGAACCAGGACCGGAGATGAGGGCAGCGTTATCTTCTGCGCCTTTCATAGGTCCAGGCTTGTTCGGCGGCTCGGCACGACAAGCGCTTTCTAAAGTTGCATCGATGGTGGCGGAGCAAGAGGTGGTCGGCAAGTCGTGGAAGTCGACCAAGAGGACTCAGCCGCAACAGTCCTACCGTCAACACAGACAGGAGCAGCAGAGGCAGCGTCCTAGATCGCCCTTCCGTCCTTCTGCCCGTGATGCCCATAGGCCATCCGGAGCACAAGGGCCTGGCCGTTCGTCCACATACAAGCCCTCTAGTAAGAGGCTGTATGAGGACGACAGGAAGGGTGGCGGTTCGGGCCGTGGCGGCTACCGTAAGGATAGTCGTGGCGGTGGTTCCGGACCGTCATACCACAAGAAGCCGCGGGGCGGCCGTGGGGCTCGTTCCTGACGGGTTTCCGGCGGAATCAATACCGGCGGCTTTGGAAACAAATGGAGTCGAGAATCTTCACCCAAGCGATGTAGCGTCTTGTCGGCTAATCTCGACCGACAACTGTGTGCAGATTCCTTCCGTCGGAGGCAGACTTCAGCTATTCCTAAGCCAATGGGAACAGGTCGTGCGCGACTATTTAGTCTGTCAGTGGATAAGAAACGGCTACGATCCGGACTGGCTCATCCATCAATCGTTAGTTCCGTTAACCTCGACTCCAATATGGACTCCTATTCCAAGGGAATTAGACTGTCTAGTTGCCATTCAGTCAGAGATAGAATCGCTTCGTCAGAAGAATGCGATTCACCTGGTCGCCGATCAGTCATCACTGGGCTTCTATTCGATTATGTTCCTAGTTCCGAAGCGTACCGGAGGGTGGAGACCAATTCTCAATCTCAAACCGTTGAACAAATTTATTCTTTCTCCCAGGTTTCAGATGGAGACGGTAGCAGCGGTGATGACAGGGCTCAGGAAAGGCATGTGGGCGGTATCAATAGATCTGAAGGATGCTTATTTTCATATTCCAATGTCAATTCCCTTTCAGAAGTACCTGCGGTTTGCATTCCAAGACAATGTTTGGGAATTCAATGCTCTTCTATTCGGCCTGACCACGGCTCCGAGGGTCTTCACCAAGGTGGTTCTCGCCATGACTTCTTTACTTCGCAGGAGAAACATAGCTGTTCACACTTACATAGACGACTGGATGCTAAAGGCGGGGAATCCAGTCACTCTGCGCAGCAATCTGAAGGTAGTCCTAGACTTATTGAAGAAGCTAGGATGGATTGTGAATCTAGAGAAATCAGAACTGACTCCATCCCAGGAGTTTGTTTATCTGGGAATTTTTTTCAATCTCAGGGACGGCGTAGCTTTTCCGGCGGAGAGCAGAGTCAGAAGCCTGATTGCAGTATTGGAGTCAGTTTCTCTAGGAGCCTATCTGACGGCGCGTCAATTTCTCAGAATACTCGGTTTACTAGTATCTCTGGAGAAGGTGGTGCCATATGCGGCGCTCAGGCGCAGGCCGATTCAGATGTATTTGATGTCGTTCTGGTCACAGAGAACAGATCCGTTATCTCTGAGAATACCAGTAAAAGAACCATTGATATTCCACCTTCAGTGGTGGTTGTCGGAACAGAATCTCCTGCGAGGTGTTCCTCTACAACCTCCTCAACCTCAGATGTCCATCTTCACGGATACATCGTTGACGGGTTGGGAAGCGGTATTGGAGAGTCAGGCAGTGTCAGGGGAATGGGATCGGACCAATGCGCAGAAACATATCAATGTGCTCGAACTATTAGCAGTGGTATTTGCACTACGAAAGTTCGAGAGTCTAATTCAAGACAAAGTTGTCCTAATAAGGACAGACAACTCAACAGTGGTGTCTTATTTGAACCGCCAGGGCGGGACGAGATCACCAGAGTTGTGTATGATGGTTTGGAACCTTCTGCTGTGGTGCCAAGAGAGGAATATTATTCTTCGGGCAGCACACATTCCAGGAAGATTGAACATCCTAGCGGATGCTCTCAGTCGAAGGATGGTTTGTCGTCCGACGGAATGGCAGCTCAACCAATCGGTAGCGGAGGTTCTATTCAAACACTGGGGCAAGCCAAATGTCGACCTGTTTGCTATGAATCAAAACGCAAAGATGGTCACTTACGTGTCACCGATCCCGGACCCACTATCCTTAGCAGTAGACGCACTGGCGATAAGTTGGGAGGGAATGTACGCGTATGCGTACCCTCCAACAATTCTCATCCCGAAAGTTCTGGAAAGATAAGAGAGGGGATATGCCAAGTACTACTGATCGCCCCATATTGGCCAGGCCGATCATGGTTTATGGATCTGCTGGACCTTCTGGTCTGCAATCCAATCTCTCTGCCAGATGCAAGAGATCTAATCTCTCAGAACAAGGGTCTGTACCTCCACGACAGACCAGAAATGTTCAGATTGACTGCATGGATGTTGTCAAGCAGCGTGCAATTGAGGGTGGCTTTTCTGAGCAAGCAGCGAAGTTTGTTCTTCAGCCAGAAGAGTTTCAACCACAAAGACATATAATTATAGAATCAACAAATTTGCACAGTGGTGTGAGAGAGGAGATATTGATCCCTTTTCTGCATCTGTTCAACACGTAGCAGATTTTATCTGTCATTTATACGAAGTTGACAAACTTGTACCTTCTACCCTAGCAGCATATAAGTCTGCATTAGCTTCAGTCATTCCCAGTCTCACTGTTGAAGGAGTGGAGAATGACACCTTGAATGAAGTTATCAAAGGAATGAGCATTCTCCTTCGATCAATACTCACCATTCTGTTACTTCTGATATACAGCTGGCCCTGACAGCGGCTTTAGGATTATAGACTTAGAAAGCTTTACCGACTCCTGGGAACCGGGTACTCGGCTCCCAACTGCCGAGTACCCGTTTACCATAGAGCACATTTCTTGTTTGCATAGCAACAAGAGCAATACATGCTTTCTGCATTGAGGATTTTAGTGTTTTTTGTGAAAGAAAATCTAAGTCTTTAATCTGTGATAGTTTGTGTGTTCGTGAAAGGATTAACTAAAGGATACTATGGAGAATACCACCTAAGATAACCAGGTTGTATCGTTCTTTATTATCCATAGTTAAAAGACTTAGGTCTCTAAATTTCGCTGTGTCGCATGTTCCAATTTCTGACCCCATAGAATCTGGGACGTGTGCTAACAACGATATATGCCAGACGATCGCCTTCTTTAACCCCCAACAGGCGATCGGCAGATATGAAAATAGGTGTTATGCTACGGTATTTCTAACACGAATATCGGCTGACGTCGTTCTCCGTAGGATCCGAGCGGGTGACGTCACACCCGGTCGCTCGGATGTTTATGTGAAGAAAAATTTTTCATTAATTCGCGCATCTTGATCTGGGTGCTGCGTACTAAAAATGGTACCGGAAACTTTAGAATGATCAAGTTTACGTGCGATCACGATCGGTTTGCAATGATCGGTGGTTTCAAAATTCTTGAGTAGATGCGTGGTCTGCGGTTTTACCGTGTGATACAGCAGTTTGTTATACATTTTGTTGTTTTCTTCACATATCGTGCTGCTTTCGTTAGGAGTATAATTTATATTGATTAGTAAATATACCCCGAATGCTATGCGATATGATTCCTGGAGCCGTTACACATCCTGGAGGATCTATTATGGGTGTGTTTAATGCCCGCCTCGTTCTTGTCATCATAGTCAATGCGATCGTTGTTGTAACGTGGCGGGGTGGGGTGCGGGAGGGTTACAGTTAATTTATGAGTCAAATTATTTGAAAATTAATTGTCTGCCTTCCATCCGGGTCTCGTTCCGCTTGTTTATTGTAGGTTTGTGCTTATGTTATAGGCCAAGCCAGCCCCGCCATCATGTGACGAATGCCATAAGTTTGTCCGTGTCGTGTTCAAGGACCATGTCTGTTTTAGGTGTTCCCTGTGTAATATTGATCATAGGTGTAATGTTTGTGCAGTGTGGTCCGTTGAGATGATGGTTAAGTTCCTTGCCAGAAGGACTTGGCTGGGTCTGACGCGGGGTCAGGCGGTCCGAGAGTAAATCGTGGAGCGCCCGGTTCGGCCGGTGTGGGTGCTCCACGTCCCCAGCTGGAGGTGGCGGAGATGGCACCGCCGGCGTGGTTTGGTCCGGCTGTGCAGGGTTTTTCTGCATAGCGTTCTGCCCACGCTGGTGTCGTCCCTGCTACCAAAGGTTGGGGGGCAGTTTCTCCCCATGCCTGGTACGGATCCTGTCCTCGGACAGGATTCTGGACTGGTTACCGAGGGGGCCGTCTCATACGGCCCCCTGGCAGTCCCGTCTGTCTTCGGCCAGACGGGTTTCTGTTTCTCTGCGGCCACCTCCGGGTGGTCCAGTAGCGGTGGCCGGTCCGTCAGGTGTGGGAGCCGTCCGCCAGGACGGTTCCACGGTTGACTCGTCTAGTGACGACTCTTCGGAGTCTGAAGACGAGGAGGCCGAGGAGGAGAGGTTGCTGCGGCCCGTGAAGCCGCAGGTGGAGAATATGGAGGTTGATTCCGTCCTAGACGGAACCGGCCTCCATTTATCTGGTTTGGCGCAAGCCAGGTCAGCGGCTCCGCCTGTGGCTGAGGCAAATCTGTTACCGTGCACCGGTTCCGTGCGGCTTGGTTTGGCACCAGCCGTCACGGGAACGGGTGTGCCGGGCCGGGCGTGGTACTCACCTATCTCGCCTGGTCCGGCAGTCGGACATGGGGTGCCGTTGGCGCCCGTGTCCGGCTATTGTTCCGCGACTGCTACGGGTCCGTACGGTTTTCCGTGCGGGCCTACCCCATGGACCGGAGTGTTTCATGGGGTGGCGGCGGAACCGTGTGGTACCGGAGTGCCTGGCGTGTCAGCCGTGGCTCCTTGCTGGGAGGCCGTGGCTGGCAGACCCGTGAGCACGTCAACGGGTGATGTGTTTGCGGGGGTGTCTTCATCGGAGGTAGATTGGTCAGATGCTCTGGCGTGGCTAGCCAGGGTTGACCCGTCTGTGGTTTCGGCCACGGCCGATGAAGATGCGCCCCGTGCGTCGATCAGGATGGGGATTTTGCCCGCGGCCCGGATCCAGTCAGTGGGACTGGATCCACGGTTCATAGAATGGTTGGATGCTATTTATGGCAAACAACTGATGACCAAGGGTCAGCTCCCTGCGGCCTCCAGGGAGGTGCGGGCAAGATGTTGTATTCCGCGGGGGGAATACGACAGGTATGGTGTAGTCCCGTCGGTCACGGAGGATGACCGATGGGTACTGGGCGTCCAGAGTGCCGTGGCGGGTCACCCCGGTCCAGCACTTGTGGACAAGTCTCAGGTACACCAGGAAGAAGTCCTGTCCCTATGCGATGAGGGTGTGAGGGCAGCGATGAGCGCTTCAACCACTCTTATCGTCTCCTTCAGTCGGTGTGGGCTGAAGCGGGGCAGGCCACCCTGTGCCACCTGTGGCGCTTTCATGTGTCAATGACGGCCTGGTGCTGTCGATGGATGCATTGGCAAGGGTGCAAGCGCGTGTGACGAAATCCAGGAGGCAAATGGTCATTGACCATATGCGTCCGGCTACGGCAGTCAGGGAGCGTCTTCTTGGGATGCCCCTGACAGGGCCTAGCATCTTCGGTGGCCAAGCGCGGGCCATCTTAGAGGATACCGCCAGTATCGCGCAGAATCGGTTAGCAGTAAACCTACAGCTAGAGCTAGTGCGGCAAGCGCACGCACTAGGGCCTGTGGGGAAACCGCTAACGGGACAACCTTCAAAGGAGCAGAAGAAGCATAAGGGCAAGGCGAAAGCTAGGCCTGTTGCGACTTCTGATTCAGCTGGGTTTTCAGAGCCGCCGCCGGCGAAGAAGCCCAGGAAGGTTGTAGAGGCGCCTACCCTCCCCAATGTTGCTCCAGACCGCCCTAGAGGCGGGAAGGGCAAGGGGAAGGGTAAGGGTAAGGCCTCAAAGGGCGGACAGAAGGGGCCGAAGCGTACCTGAGGGTACGAAAGCTCCCTTCATATCCGCCTGGACCACGCCTGTGCGACAGGAACAGTGGTGCCAGTTATACCGGTCGTGCCTAGAACGAAATGGTTCTCTCTCTCTCTCGTTAAGAAAGAGGTGGGGGGGGGGGCGGACTGCGAGCCGGACAACCCCGTTAGACGTCGAGGCGTCTATGGTGGGTGGAAGGCTCATGCGATTCGTCGAGGCCTGGCAAGGTGTGACGTCAGACAGTCTGGTCCTGGGATGGTTATCCCAGGGTTACATGCCGGAGTGGTGGGACTTTCCACCACAAAATCTATCTTTGGCACCTGTCTGGACACCCGTACCAAGGGAGCCAGACAAGTTAGAAGCCGTTCAAAAGGAAGTGTCGGGTTTGCTTCTGAAGGGAGCAATAAAACCAGCAAACCGAAACACTCCAGGCTTCTATTCAAACATGTTCCTTGTCCCCAAGAGCACAGGGGGATGGAGACCCATACTCAATCTCAGGCCATTAAATTGGTTTATCCATACGCCTCGGTTCCAGATGGAAACGCCGAGGTCGGTAATGCGGGATTGAGGAAAGGAATGTGGTGTGTATCGATCGATCTGAAAAATGCATATTTCCACATTCCTATGAATCGGAGTTGGCACAGGTTTCTGAGATTTGCGTTTCAGTATGGGAGTTTACAAGTTCTCCCGTTTGGCCTGTCGACAGCTCCGAGGGTTTTCACAAGAGTGGTCCTTGCGGTGACAGCGTTTCTCAGAAAAGAGAACGTGGCGCTACACACCTACATAGACGACTGGCTGCTCAAGGCAGACTCGGCAGCCAGGTTGAACGTGGATACTGCTCTGACTCTGAAGTTACTTTCAGATCTACGCTGCATAGTCAACGAGGAGAAATCCGAGTTGACGCCCACTCAACGTTTCGTTTATTTGGGGATGCGATTCGACCTCGAGGAGGGCAGGGTTTACCCGTCAGAGCCCAGAGTGGTGTCTCTGTTAGCCATCCTCAAGAGTTTTCGAGTGGGAAACCACATTCAGGCGAGGCGGTTCCTTCAGATGCTGGGCATGATGGTCTCCAGGTTATCCCGTACGCTGCTCCAATGCGAAGGCCTATCCAGTTGTATCTGATGTCTCTGTGGAAACAGAGAACAGAACCCCTGTCAAAACTATCACATCTTCTATGATGGAAACAGCGTCAGAATCTCCTATTAGGGGTTTCGCTGCACCTACCCCGCCCCCAGCTGTCCGTCTACACGGATGCATCGCTGGAAGGGTGGGGTGCCTGCCTGGGAGAACACCAGGTCTCGGGCACATGGACTCTCCCAGAGAGTCAGCTGCATATCAATCTGTTGGAATTGATGGCAGTGGAACTGGCGTTGGAAGAGTTCCTTCCGATGATCAGGGGCAGGGTGATATTGATACGGTCGGTCAATTCGACAGTAGTATCATATATAAATCACCAAGGCGGGACCAGGTCGCCCACTCTGTGTATCAGGGTGTGGCACTTGATTCAATGGTGCAGGAATTACTCGGTTGTTTTGAAAGCAGCTCGTATTCCTGGCCGATTGAACATTCTGGCGGATGCTTTGTCTCGCAGACAGAGAATCCTGCCAACAGAATGGTCCCTCAACCCTCCAGTTCTGCGACGGATCTTCGAGCATTGGGGCAAACCCAACGTGGACTTGTTCGCCATAAAGGAAAATGCTCAAATCATGACATATGTCTCGCCGATTACAGATCCAAATGCCGTCGATACAGACGCTCTGGCGATAAGCTGGAGAGGGATGCACGCTTACGCGTACCCACCCACCATTCTTCTACTGAAGGTATTGGTGAAGGTCAGGGAGGAACCGTGTCTGGTCCTGCTAATAGCGCCGTATTGGCCGAGCAGGGCGTGGTTCACGGATCTTCTAGATCTGCTGGTGGAAAATCCTGTGCAGTTGCCCGAGATTCCGAACATAATCTCCCAGGCCAAGGGATGCTTCCTACGAGCGTCCCGAAATGTTCAATTGACTGCGTGGATGTTATCAAACAACGTTCCACGTCGGAAGGCTTTTCTCGACAGGCTGCTGATTTCATCGCGGCTGCGAGAAGGAGGTCAACCTTCAATTCATATAACAACAAGGTTAACAGATTTGCAGACTGGTGTAAAGAAAAGGGTATTGATACCTTTCAATCCACTATCAGCAAATAGCAGACTTTCTCTGTGAGCTGTTCTTTTGAGGACTAGCTCCCGTCACAGTTGCTGGATACAAGTCAGCTTTGGCATCAGTTATCCCTTGTCTAGCCAACAGGGATAGTCCAGAGGTGGCCCAGTTAAATGTGATGTTGAAGGGAATGAGCAATCTCCGACCGAGACAACCGGTAGTCATTCCAGCCTGGAGTCTATCTTTAGTGCTTAATGTACTGGCCAAGCACCCTTTCGAACCGTTGCGTTCGGCTAGTCTAAAGCATTTGACTCTAAAGGCGGTCTTTCTATTGGCAGCTTCCTCAGCTAGAAGGCGCAGTGAGATCCATGCGCTTTCGGCAGAGAGGAACCGATTTATTGTTTCTGGAGAAGGTCTGCGTCTTCTGCCAAGAGCAGAGGTTATGTCAAAGAACCAATCTTTGAGATATCCCGGCAAACCGATCATTATACCGAAGTTAACTAGGTTTGATCGTGATGCCAGTGTCTGGTGCCCGGTCCGTGCTTTGACTAAGTACAAGAAACGGACTGACTCGTTACGGTCGAACGATAGACATCTGTGGATCTGCCATAAAAAGTCTTATGGCGCCGCATCCATGGATACTATCTCTCGTTTGGTGGTCGAATGCATTCAGACTACTCACGAGATGGCGACTGGGCACCAGGTGCAAGGCGTAAGGGCACACAATGTCAGAGGAATAGCCGCCTCGACCGCCCTTTACAATGGTGTTCCGTTATAGGACATCATGGCCATTGCACAATGGCACTGTGAGTCCTCATTCACGGATTACTATATGAGGGATGTGTCAGACTCAGCCAATCCACTCGCTTTAGCTGTTTTCAAACGATAGTTAGTGACCACACTGCTTTTCACCCTTTTCTCACTTTGGTAAGAAAAGAACCTAAAGCAGGCATGGTCAGGCGAGAGGATGTCAACCAGATTGTGTCACCGATGGCCGAACCGGTGAATGGTTGGAGGCGGTACGTCTGAAGTCCAATTATCATAAGGTAATTCAATAAGTGAGAGTTTTTTGTATTATGTATATGTATCATGTTCATTCATCTTATATATTCATGCTCATTCCCAGGCTAATACATGGAATATGCAGGGAGTAGTTAACCCTCTTGGCATATTTGTGTTTTCAGGCGAGATACATGTTCGTTAGTTCTCTCCCTTTTCTTAGGAGGAAAAAGGGGGGGGGGGGGGGCTGTGACGCGAATGTGATTCGGTTCCGTGAACTTGACGGTCCTTTTAGGTCTCCGTTAGTCAAGTTTGAAGTCTAAAATCTTTCTCCAAGGGGCAAAATTAGCATTTATGGCTTGCCCCTTCCCACCAGGTTACTGATCAAATCTGGTGTATATCAGAAGTAACAGAATGGTGAGTATTGATCGAAGGAGAATGAAGGAAATGTCAATTTCCCTTTCTCCGAGATCTAACAATACTCGCCATTCTGTTACGGACCCAGCCTCCCAACCCCACGGAGGCAAGCCATAGTTTTCTCTTGTTTGGTGGCTATGCAAACAATATGAGCTCTATGGTAAACGGGTACTCGGCAGTTGGGAGCCGAGTACCCGGTTCCCAGGAGTCGGTAAAGCTTTCTAAGTCTATAATCCTAGAGCCGCTGTCAGGGCCAGCTGTATATCAGAAGTAACAGAATGGTGAGTATTGTTAGATCTCGGAGAAAGGGAAATTGACATTTCCTGCAATCTGCGACCTAGACAGCCAATTCCTATCCCATCATGGAATCTATATCTTGTTCTACAGGTTTCAGGACAGGCTCCTTTTGAACCAATTAGATCTATTGATATTAAACTGTTAACTATTAAATCAGTTTTCTTGGTTGCAGCAGCGTCGGCGAGAAGAAGCGAAATTCATGCGCTTTCTGCCGAACAAGACCGTTTTGTCGTCACGGGTGAAGGTTTAAGACTACTTCCGCGTCTTTGTTTCCTGGCAAAGAATCAGTCACTTAAATATCCAGGAAAGCCGATCAATTTGCCAAGTTTAACTAGACATGACACAAACTCTTCTGTTTGGTGTCCTGTCAGATGTCTTAAAATGTATAAGAAACGTACTAATGAGTGGAGAGATGACCCGAAATCTCTGTGGTTATGTCTCAAAGCTCCCCATTTACGTGCCTCGAAAGATACTATTTCTCATTGGATAGTTGACGCTATTAAGATGTCACACAAAATCGCTACAGGAAAGCAAATTGATCATGTGAATGCCCATCAGGTCCGAGCACTAGCAGCATCATCGGCCCTTTATACGGGTGTCTCATTAGAGGAGGTGATGTCTGTAGCACAATGGCATGCCGAGTCATCATTCACTGATTTCTACCTTCGCGACATCTCCAGCTCACTTAATCCGGTAGCCGTCGCCAATCTGTCGAACCTAAACTAAGCCACGTCCGACCACTACTTCGCACACATCACTAAAGTCTTCCGCCTACACTGAACAAACGCTATGCACATGACTGAGTACGACCGTGGATTGGGCCGAGCTCCTGTGATGATCAAGAAAAGATCAAGCACTCAAAATGGTGAGTGTTTACATTAATTAAGTGACTATAAATATGTTTACTTACAGTCGAAATACCAGACTGCTTAGGTAAATAGTCTGGTACAAGAGTATTCTTATCCTATCAACCAGACATTAGACTCATTCCAATTTGAAAATCTAGTCGATATACTGATATTTTTTTTTCAAAATTAGAAGTTGTAGTAGCTTCTTTGCACTCTACTGGACTGCCCTAGCTGAGGCTTGGGGCTGACACGGGTCTGGTGGGTGTTGCATCCCCAGTGACAGCCCTCTGAATTTTGTGCGGACAAAAGAGGGGGGGGGGGGGAGCACAGTCTAGACCATGGAAGTTTAGCACTCTATGAGTCAGATAGCAGAACCCAAGCGTATGCCAGGGTTTTAGTCTCTTCACAACCTTCTCTGTTGGATGGTAGTTGAGTGCTGGTTCGAGCCTCACCTCCTCCCACCAGCATTTTCTGGCTGTCGAAATCCGGAGTTTATCATAATAGTACATCTGGTAAGTATTATTCGAAGTAGAATAAAAAAAGCATCCGCTTTTGTTTCTACGAGAATTCTTAATACTTACCAGATGTACTATGGCCCTACCTCAGCCGCCCCGCTGAGGTGAGGCTGAGCTGCTTTCGCAGTTTGCCGAGGCGAACATAAGACGAATCTGACTGTGATTGGGAATTGACTCGGTACCTGTGGCTATGGTATTCCCGGACACAGTAGGGGCAGGACCAGGAGAGTGCGGAGTTTTAATTGTTTATTTTGAGCTAGACTGGATAATAGATATTATCATAATAGTACATCTGGTAAGTATTACGAATTCTTGTAGAAACAAAAGCGGATGCTTTTTTGATTCAGTGCCAAATAGTGAATCCAGTTTATTTATCAACCATATGATGTCTTAATCAATTACGTGACGTGTAGGCTGATTTCATAATCAATTACATCATGAATTATGTAGCTAAGTTCATCGCGAATGTTTACTTAATAATGGACTAAGCATTGTTGTACGAATTGTATTTCAAATTATTTTCAAAAATTCAACAGCTTACATATACAATTTTCTGGAAATTGATAGTCAGGGAGTTCAGGGATCGATCGATCCCAACACAGGTGAATTGTGGGTGGAGCTTAGCTAAAGATGGGCGGGACATAGCTACAACTAGATTCCTCCATTATAGATCGGCTTTACTGTTTTATTTCATGTATTAGTTGTTTCAACCTGACAAGCAATCCTGATAAGTTACATAATGAGCATTTTCATGGCTAAATGAATGACTTATCTTCGTAATTGTAGCATTTTGTCATTCATATATATACAAGCTTATACTTTGTCTATATACATGCATATAAACAATATTTTGTCTATGGAGTAGACTCGGCTAGGGAAATTTGAAGATAATCGCTTACCATATCTGTCAGAAATTTCTACCATGTTTCTTTTTTATTAGCCACCTTGTACGCCTTTCTCAGGAATGTGTTTTTCATTACACAGATCATATGCGCTTATGTAGCAAATGCTGTGATAAATTCACAGATGATGGGTAGGTGCAAGTCTTCCCATACTGCATTGTTCGATTAACATCACAGTAGAATGTCACTTGTCGGAGTTTTGTCGATGTAAACCGATGAAGCACAACAGGCAGTTTTACTCATTTTAACCCTCTAATGGGAAAGCTGGCCAAAAATAGCTTCTACAGTGGTTTTGAGAAATGTTAATCGGCAGTCCAAAAGAAGATTATATTTGAAATTTTACCATTCGTATAACACTTTATAACCGAGCCAATCATTCCAGTTTTTAATTTTCAAAAATAGTCTGCTCTTAGCCTGCAAATACACATTTCTTAGGACCATTGTAGAAGTCATTTCTGGTCGGCTTGACAATTAACTGATTAACTCTTCCCCCTCCCCACTGCCACCACCACCACCGGAAGCCTAGATTCACGGTATACAACTATGAAAGTTTCTAAAGTACTTATAGATGGCTTAGAGTCCTTATTTTCGGTCAAACACTTCAAAATAACCACGTTGTTAGCGTCATTCTGAATACAGAATGAAATGTAATTTCAATCATGTTTTCATGTGCGTCCACAGGAGGATTCTAACATCTGGTACACATGGCAATCAATACAGCGTGGAGCGCGCAACAGTCCTATACCGTCGATAGAGGACCTGATAAGTATTGCAGGATTTGTTTCTAACTCAGTCGACGTAGCCGGTGTTTCGACACTCTTAAACCAGCCTATCAAGTCTAGTAAAGAAACCCTGTTTGCCTGTCATATAATGCTGGCACACTTCACTGATTTCTCTGGGAGATTACAGGTAAGTTTTTCCCCCTGGACATTCAGTAAGGAATGGGTGTTTATTACTTGATCGTTAAACCATCAGTGGTTAATATATTAACCCTTTAACTGTTACCACTCGGGTCAAAACCTTTTTAAATTTTCAAATTAAATTAAAAGATGAAGGTGAGAGATGGTGCTGTCGTAGACAGCAACATCCTCCACCAAAATTGTTTTAATATGTGGACCAATTTCTTTGACATTGACAGTGTAAAAGATAGAATATTGAATATTAAAGGTACATATTCACAGCAAAATACTTCAAAATAAAATTGTCAAAATTTCCAATTTGTAGACGTTTAATTTATGTGACTAGATGCAATGAAACGAAATAAATCTTAACATAAGATGATTTCATTATGTATAAATTAATATAATATTTCTAGCTTGCAGATTTCACGGTAACGACCATTCCGTTTCCGTGTCGGTTCCGAGCTTAAGAAAACATGGAACTGAAAAAAACGTTTCCCAGCGTGTTTTGATCACATAATTACTAAATTAAAATTTTATCATGCATTTCAAACATACCATAATTTCAATGAACAACCTTCTTTCGACAACAAAATCAGAACTAAACAATAATTTTCTGACATGACCAGATCGATAAATTTACTTTTTGAAGATTGCCGACGTATATTTTGACGAATGCTAGAGAGTAGTAGAAGGGGAGGTAATTGGGTTGCCTTGAAAATTCAGATGATTTTGGAATTCAACGGATTTCAATTGTGTCTTCCTGTTTGCATGCTTGGCTATGTATACATGTATCTGTTTATAGATTTTTTACCAATAAAATATTCTGATTGAGCAGATTCTTATTCTATCGACCACAAAATCAGAGCTCCGTGTAAAGGATAAGTTTCCAACATGACCAAAGCGATAGATTTACTTTTTAACATTTACCGATGTGCATTTTGACGAATGCTGGCGCCTGTTCAAAAAGAGACACGCGCTACGAAATCCGCAGAACATAAAAATCAGCTTTTGTCATATTGATTCTTACATGAAATAATGAATCTGAAAATATGTTCCGACATTTCCCGAAATCTGCAGGCCTGATATTTTAAGTTGTGAAATTGAATTAGAGACACGAGTCCCTAATTCAACTTGACAATTAAAAAATTAGAAAAATGTGTACGGAATGAAATCATCATATGTTAAGATTATTTTCGCTTCATTAAATCGAGGTACACAAATTAACCCTCTAAAAGTACACAATTTAAACAATTGTATTTTTTCCCCATATTTTGCTGTGAATATGTACCTTTAACTGACAAATTACGTGTTTATCTCATTCTCGGTAAACAAAAAGGAAAGCAGTTGAATATGTTGAAATTAATATGACTGCAAGTTATATTAACCCTTTCGTGCCTACATGGCTTGTTCACACAGGACTACACTGGCCGAGGCTATAGCAGTGTCAGAAATCCTATTACTAGTGCACAGGCCAGTGTAGTCCTGAGTGAACAGGTTGTTTCACTTCAAGAGTATACTTACCTCCCTAATACTTTTGATATTGCTAAATATTGGCTTTCACTCAATAAACACTCAGATTTAAAACAGTTAGGTGCCCCTACTGGGCAGGGAGTCAGAGCGTAGTCTGGCGGATGCCAGCCCCACCTCCACGCATGCGCAGACTAGCACTGCCTCTTTGCTAGATTATTGGCAGAGAGATCACACATGTCTTTTTGTGCAAAAGCTTTTTCTTATTCTTAAACTGTTTAAGTGGTGTTATTTTGGAGTGATAGTCACTTTTTTGGATGGCAGGAAGGAACACTTCGCCAAAGGAGGACTTAGGACCTTTAAATCAGGTGACTTCTAGTAAAATTAGCGAGTTTTCTTCCCGGTGTATTGTGTTTCCGGGACTCGCGTTTACCGTGATAAGCGCCTTGGTTAGTTGGTTTATGTCAACTCGGTGCTACCTAAGGCTAATTTCTCTTTCTGTTTATGTCCACAGGTCTGTATGACGCTAGGTGGTGACATCACAGCAGCAGAGAGTTAGTTTTCTCTCCACCATGGTTCCATTTCCTACTAATACTGTTAGGTTATCTAACCAAATGAAAAATTATGTCCAGTGAGTTGGAGGCCTAGTATAAAGGTCTTCTCACTTTGCCCTCTTGATCCAATTCCTTTCCCATGAGGTGGAGAGAGTTAAGAGGCGTGCAGATGGTGGAGTTCTCCGGTTCGTCACGTTGGATGGTTTGTCTATACAAAGTGTCAGGTATCTAGTTATTGATAATGTGGTGATGTTAATTATAGTAAACAAGCAAAGGGAGATAATTAACATTTTTGCCAGAAAAGAGTTATCTATATGTATCTGATGGTTGTGTAGTCGACGTATCCATTCAGCATACAATTCGTCCTTGCACTTGGATGTTTTGTTGGGATCGAATTTTTCCTGTCACGGGATTAATGACGTCATAATCAGCCTGGCTATGTATTTATCAGCAATTCAAGTCGCTATGCTGGTTTCTGATGTATATTGATCTTTATGATCGTTTTCCTTCTCTTTGAGTTGGTTTGAGTGTCTAAGCTTAACTAGTTTGCTCATACTCCTTGTCCTTTGCCCTGTTTCAGGGACCGGGTTGCGCGTCCTGTGGACGTTTTCTACATGAAAAGTTCTGGCCTCATCTGTGCTATCAATGTAGCCCTTGTGGTCCCTTGGTTAATTGTGACATATGTAAGCACTGGGGGGGCGAGTTAATGTCCGAATTCTTGTGCTGCTTACAGGCGACGGACAAGGTGGTAGAGGAGGAGAAGAAGATGAAGCGGAAACGAGAGGTTGTAAGTAGGAAGGGTAAGGGGAAGGTCTCGTCCGCGGTGGATATGGAGGCCTTCCGGACCGAGATGTTGGGAGAGATGAAGAGGACAATAAAGGATTTGGTTCCAGGGTTGCTTCGTGGCATGCTTCCTGGACCAAATCCTTTACTGTCCTCATCATCGGCTTCGGAGCAGGTAATCCCCGCTTCTGGATCGGTTTTCCTTAGACCGCTTCCGTTGTTCGACGATTCAGAGGTGGCCCCATTAGAGGGGGCGTTCCCTGGCAGCAGGCTTATTGCCGCGCCGAGAGGGGACCGTGGACGGTTGTCGCTGGAACCCGCGGGCTGCTTATCAGTCAGTGGCCAGTACCTCCTATGGCACCGTTCCTGGTCAGCCCGGGTTAGCTCTCTTTGCTGACCCGGGGTCTAATCTTTCTGACCAGGGTGATGAGGATTACCTGCTAGGGTCGCCGTCTGACGACGTGGACATGGATGAAGACATTTGTGCACCCCTCGCGGGGAATACAGGCGGCTTCTTCCACGGTTTTACTCACCCTGGAGTAAAGTCCGCGGCTCAGGTGGTGGCCCAGGGCGCTGCTGATGGCCAGCGGTACCGCATACCTCGGCTTGCCGAGGGTGTTGCTGGTGCTGGCCGGGCCCGTGGTGGGGCGGTATATACCCCGTGCTCTGCCACGGTGCTTGCTCCTGGTCAAACCAGTGATATTGTCATGCCGGTGCTATCAGGCCCGCATGTTTTCCCTGGCTTGCCAGGTGTATCAGCGTACCCGCCGTCAAGCTCTGCTGCTTGCGCTCAGGAGGAAGACGAAGGACCCCGTCTTGTAGAGCGCTCGCAGTTAGCCACGGAGGAGGATTGGTCTGACGCTTGCCAGTGGTTGGTGAGCGTTAGGCCTGATCTGCCCGTGGAGCAGTCGCCTAGCCAGCGTGACCACAGGCCGTGGTTAGCTGGGAAACCGACTGCTAACGCTATGCCTTCTCTGCCGCTGGCGGAGAATGTCGTTGACATGTTCAAGGCGAGGTGGCCAGGCGTTGTCGCATCGTGCCCCTGGATTACCAGCGGTACGGTGTGGTACCCAAGCCCAGCGTGGATGACCGCGCGGCTTTGGGTGAGGATGCGCGGCCAGGCTCCCGTTCTGACACGGGGGTCTTGTGTTCGAACGCGTTGCGTTCATCGAATACCGCGTTGCGTGATGCGGAGGAGAGTGGGAGGGCTTCGATTGCCGCTCTGTCCCACGTCTCCCAGCTGTTACAGGGGGTAGTAACGGCATCCGCATCGCGCCAGCCAAGCCCGGTCACGGTCCAGCGAGCCATCCAGGATGGTATTAACCTGGCGCTGGACTGTATGACTCGGGCGGTGACCAGGAGTGTCCGGGCAAGACGCACGTTTGCCCTGGACAATCTGTGCCCGTCTCAGGACCTGTACAATAGGCTACTCCGTACGCCTATGACGGGTCCTGGTCTTTTTGGAGGTGAGGGATGTCGCCACCTCCAGGAGACGGTCACCCTGGTGAATAACCAGAGGGCGCTGCGCGAGCAGTTTGAGGTGCTGCGTCGTGCTAACGTTCGCGCCGTGGCCCCTGCGTATCGTCCCCTGCAGGCTCGAGGTGGTGCTGGCCAAGTCAGAGGCCAGCCACCGTCGCAGCGTCGGCCTCGGCCGCGTGCGATTCGGCCAGCAGCGAGGGGGGCGCAGGTTCCTCAGGCGCCGTCAGCCAGGCAGCCGCCCGCGCACCAAGGTGCGCGCGGGGCGGGGCGGGGCGCGCGAGGATCTGGGCGTGGTTATCGGTCCTGACAGGACGCTTACCGCGGTAAGAACCACTCCGGTGTGTATGGCGACGGAGACAGTGCCGCTCTTGCATGCCTTGTGTCCACCGCGGTCCCTAGGTGGACCGGTGGGAGGCCGGCTAGCCGGCCACATGCAAGAGTGGGAACGGTTAACTCAGGACCGTTTAGTCTTGCGATGGCTTTCCGTCGGGTATCATCCAGAGTGGATGACAGGCCCGCCGTCGCGACTGTCTCTAGTGCCAGTCTGGACTCCCATTCCGAGAGATCCAGAGCAAAGGTTGTGTATCGAGGAGGAGATAAATTCCCTCGTACAAAAAGGAGCTATTCAGCCGGCACAAAGGTGTCCGGGCTTCTATTCAACCCTGTTCTTAGTAACAAAACGCACCGGAGGGTGGAGACCGATTCTCAACCTCAAGCCATTGAACAAGTTCATCGAGACGCCCAGTTTCAAGATGGAAACGGTGCGCTCGGTGTTGGCGGGGTTGGAGAGGGGGATGTGGACGGCGTCGATAGATTTGAAGGACGCTTATTTCCACATCCCCATCCACGGGAGTTTATGTCGCTTCCTGAGATTTGCATTCCAGGGCAGACAGTGGGAATTCAGGGTGTTGCCCTTCGGAATTTCCACGGCTCCTCGGGTTTTCACCCGTGTGGTTCTTGCGATCACAGCATACCTCCGCAGGAGAAGCATAGCAGTCCACACGTACATAGACGACTGGCTGTTGAAAGCGCACACCCGGGAAAGTTTGTCGGCCAATCTGGAGATTGTTTTGAAAACTCTCACAGACTTAGGCTGGATGATCAATTTCCCAAAATCAGAGCTGACTCCATCCCAGAAGTTTGTTTACCTGGGGATGTTCTTCGATCTAGAGACAGGATATGTTTATCCTACTCAGGAGAGAGTTCAGAAACTCATCTCATTAATTCAGTCAGTGTGCGACAGTCGTCATGTCCTGGCACGGGTTTACTTGAGAATGCTGGGGTTGATGGTTTCATTGGAACCAGTCATTCCTCAGGCCGCCTTATGCAGGCGGCCGATCCAGTTATTTCTCATGACACAATGGACCCAGAGTACAGGTTCGCTGGACTCGAATGTGTCAGTGTTGGCGCCTCTCATTCACCACCTGCAATGGTGGTTGAATACAGAGAATCTCTTGCCGGGGGTTTTGCTAACCCCTCCCCACCCTCAGGTGACTGTGTATACAGATGCATCGATGGAGGGCTGGGGAGCTTGCCTGGAAGAGTCCACGATATCAGGGCTTTGGAATCTGGAACAGTCAAAGGAACATATAAATCTACTGGAGCTAAAAGCAGTAGTCCTTGGCCTGGAACATTTCTTACAGAAAGTTCAGGGCAAGATTGTTCTTATTCGTTCAGACAACTCAACAGTTGTGACTTACATAAACCGCCAGGGCGGAACGAAGTCGCCCAGTCTCTGTATGATGACATGGAAACTGCTTTGTTGGTGTCTGGATCACCAGATTACCTTGAAAGCAGTTCATATTCCGGGAAGGTTAAACCTGCTAGCAGACTCATTGAGCCGAAGGATGAGTGTTTTACCCACGGAATGGCAACTAAATCAATGTGTGGCGGATCGTCTGTTCGACCATTGGGGGAAACCCAACATCGATTTGTTCGCAACGAAGAAGAATGCGAAGATGACGACGTACGTCTCTCCGATTCCGGATCCAAGCGCTTTCGCAACAGATGCATTAGCTATCAGCTGGGGGAGAATGTATGCATACGCATTCCCTCCAGCAATCCTGATTCCAAAAATTCTTCAGAAAATCAGACAAGAGGAATGCCAAGTGCTTCTGATCGCCCCGGATTGGCCAAGCCGATCATGGTATACAGATCTGCTGGACCTTCTGGTCTGCAATCCGGTTCCTCTGCCTCTGATGGACGATATTATCTTCCAGGGCAAGGCCCTTCACAACAATCCGTCAATGTTCAGATTGACTGCGTGGATGTTGTCAAGGAATCTAGAATTAAGGAGGGCTTTTCTGAGCAAGCAGCCATGTTTATGGCCAAAGCCAGGAGGGGGTCAACCTCCAGAGCATATAATTATAAAATCAACAGATTTGCAGAATGGTGCTCAAAAAGATGTATTGATCCAATGGATTCATCTATTCAAGTAGTAGCTGATTTCCTCTGTCACCTCTATGATGCCTATAGCCTCAAGCCTAACTCTATTGCTGGTTATAAATCAGCATTAATGTCTGTTATTCCTTGCTTGGCTAAGAGGGGAAGTGATGAAGTAAATACATTAAATGTATTAATTAAAGGCATGGGCAATCTAAGACCAAGGAATCCACCTGTGATTCCGTCTTGGAGTTTATCGCTAGTGCTTCAAGTACTAGGTGATAAGCCTTTTGAACCACTTAGTTCCATTTCTATGAAACTATTAACACTGAAGACTGTGTTTTTAATTGCTGCGGCCTCGGCTAGGCGTAGGAGTGAAATTCATGCCTTATCAGCCGAGGATGACCGTTTTGTGGTTTCAGGGGAAGGCCTTAAGCTGCTACCTAGGATTAATTTCTTGGCTAAAAATCAGTCGTTGAAATATCCAGGTCAACCTATTATTTTGCCTGCTTTAACTAGATATGATCCTAATTCTAAAGCATGGTGTCCCGTCCGGGCGCTGCGCCGGTACAAACAACGTACGGCGGAGTGGCGCACCGACCAGTCAGCGTTATGGTTGTCATATATTGAACCCCATGGCAGGGCTTCTAAGGACACCATTTCCAGGTGGATTGTGGAATGCATTCAGTTTTGCCATAAATCCGCCACCGGGAAGCAGGTTGACGTGGCCAAGGCTCACAGTGTCCGCGGCGTAGTGACATCCACGGCCCTATTTAATGGGGTCCCTGTGGATGATATTATGTCGGTGGCTCAGTGGCACTGTGAGTCAAGTTTTACAGACCATTATCTCCGTGACACCTCTAATCCTCTCGCCTTGTCGATTTTGAAAAAATAACTCGGTTTATATTTTTTGAGGAGGTTTTTCCTCATTACTTATATATTTCACAATTAATTTATGGAAACACCCACTTTTTTGGGCCTGCATCAGTCTTTACCAATGGGAAGATGATGTCAGCAGCCATTTTCAACAAGGTCAGTCTTGTTCATGTGTTGTCCGTTGTTGATTGTATTGTCACGATTACCCGTTATTAATATGGTGATGGTTTGTGTATTTGTGTGGTTCATTGTTGAGAGTTACGAAAATGGAGTTTTTTCGTCTCTGTCCTGTAGTACATGGCACTTGTACGTAGAGAGCGTATAGGACATTGAGGTCAGGCGACTCTTCCTCCCAGGAAGGAGGGGGGGGGGGGAGCGCATGTGACATTCGGTCATCTCTCATACATCGGTAGTGTTATCCGATGGTTAGTCAAAACCTGACTGTTTTTTCTTACAGTTTCAGAAGTTTAAGTGCCTTAAATGCAGAAAAGCGTATAGGGATGAGCTGGTCTTTTGACCTCGCCTCCCTCCCGCCAGATTCACTTTCGAATTCTGGCAATATCAAAAGTATTAGGGAGGTAAGTATACTCTTGAAGTGAAATAAACGAAATCTAGGATTTCTTTTTTCACGAGAGAGTTGATACTTACCTCCCTAGATACGGACCCGGCCTCTCCACCCCACAGAGGCTCGGTCTTCAGGCTCTTAATAGTTGCATGTGTGTCAGCCAATAATCTAGTCAGAGGAAGTGCTAGTCTGCGCATGCGCGGAGGTGGGGCTGGCATCCGCCAGACTACGCTCTGACTCCCTGCCCAGTAGGGGCACCTAACTGTTTTAAATCTGAGTGTTTATTGAGTGAAAGCCAATATTTAGCAATATCAAAAGTATTAGGGAGGTAAGTATCAACTCTCTCGTGAAAAAAGAAATCCTAGATTTCGTTTATTTTTGGGTATAAGTAGGCATTTGAATGTAACTATTTATTCTGTTGAAATATGTCAAATTTATGAAAATTATGGGAGAAAACCTTAGTCCCCAGGGAACATTACATGAAAAAATGTAGTCACGAAAGGGTTAGCTTTAAAAATATTCGACAGAATATACTATGCATTGGAAAGAATTTTCTTTTTCAGGGATTTGTTGGTGAATGGGCTAAATGGTCAATGACTAATATATTAATCTATTTCTACATTCATTTATCTGATTCGTCTAGATAAAATGCGGGTTTCATATTACAGTACAGCCCAGAAATAACTTCATATATTTCTAAAACAGAACCATGTTAGTTAATATAATTTTGAACACAATGTAAGAAATGTTCTGTTGAATATATTGGACATAGTTTGAACTTTGCCTTAGGCCGCAATGGCTACCAATCAAATTAAGTGAAAAATATTCATAAGTACGTTTTATTTTGTTACTGCGGTGTATTGTAAGTGCTTGGCATATACCAAGCTTAACCATTTAACCCTCGAATTTGTTCAAGAAAATTTCAATTTTCTCAGAAAATGCCCATTTGCAGACCAAGAGAAGAGTATTTTTGAAAATCCACCATTGGAATGACTGGCTCGGTTATCGAGCCAGGCATTCCAGTGGTAAAATCTTCAAAGATAGTCTTCTCTTGGTCTTCAAATAGACATTTCTCAAGACCAATGCAGAAGCCATTTTTGGCTGATATGAGTGTTAAAGGGTTAATGACTGTGTAAAAACAATTTTGCAAATTTGACCTCTTGATTGCCTGGCCCCAAAATCTAGTCATTCATTCCAGGTATAAAGTTTCATGAATGCCTGCAAATGGACATGCAATAAGCACAATCTGGATTTTCTGTACCAGGAAGATGATGTCATAATCAATTATGTCATGAATGACATAGCTAAGTTCATTGAAAGGCCAACATCACCAAATTCCTTGACGATTTTATAAACATTCTGCTGAGTATTTTGAAACTAATTTGACTGGGGCCAGCAACAGGCTGTTGTCAACCTAGTTTCAAAATACTCAACAGCGTAGCGGTACAATGGTTTTCAAATAGTGATTCTAGGAATTCAGGGTTCAAAGGGTTAATAATATGATGCACACAGATGTGAATTTCAGTGTAATTTATTGCATGCACAAATTTGCAACTTTTTTGCAATGCTTTGACAAAAATTCCATTCTATTAATTATTATGATTTTCAGGATTGCATCTTTCACCCATCATTGCCTGAACATGTGAGAAAATTTCTGATGAACTTTGCCACAAAGCTCAAGTTGAATTGCAGAATTGGAAGCATTCACGATGAGCCTGATACAACATATCCATGTTTCTACATCAACGTGTCATTCTCAGAAATTGTCAGTGTTCTTGAACAAGGCACAACAGAAGTTGGAAAGTAAGTACTTTAAAGGGATGTAAATCGCGTCTCAAATGTTGTACTGTAGTGATATATTATGGTTTATATATATTCCATATCATTCATATCCTGTCACATTCACTTATATGTATCACAATTATCTGCTTTGTAATATGGCGTGAAGGTTGAACACATTCTGTCTCATCAAGCGATAGCGTATGATATCATGGAAGTACAAATGCAGTACATTCCTTATTATGAATATTTTGAAACTAATTTGACTGGAAGTTATTGTTGCCTATGGTTGCAAAAGTATGGCTGGCATCTCTATTACTGAAGGCATATACCGAGGCAGGCTAGACATGCTACTTTTTCCTGATTGGTTGAAATGTAAAGCATGACAGCCGTCAGTGTAGAAATTTATCAACATTTAATTATTAAAGGCATTCAGCCTTCAAGATATTCAATCTTTAGTTGTCTGCACAATAGGAAGCGCACATATGAGGGATGTATTACAGGTGGCAAATACTATCACCTGAATGGTTAATGTACTGAAAGTTGAGTTTTACCACATGAAGCTGTGCATGTGCTATATGACATTGTGATTGTGAACTAGGAATTAGAAAATGTTGAAGTCTTACAATGGACATTTAGTTCATCAAGGGTTTATCCGTTCTCAATAAAACTTTACATATTTTTGTTCTATACCATCATGGCATCCAGTCTCTATCATAATGGAAATGATTTTCAAATTCTGTCGATATTTTTAGTTCACCTGACCTGAAGAAAATTTTAGATTTTACAAAGAATTAACTGAAAATTATCAAAATGCATCTCCTCCTTAGACACTTGTTGTTTTCACTTCAAGAGTATACTTACCTCCCTAATACTTTTTGATATTGCTAAATATCGGCATTCACTCAATAAACACTCAGAATAAAAACAGTTAGGTGCCCCTACTGGGCAGGTAGACAGAGGGTAGTCCGGCGGATGCCAGCCCCACCACCGCGCATGCGCCGACTACTACTTCCTCTTTGCTAATTTATTGGCAGAGAGAACACATGTTTTATGCTTTGTGCAATTTTCACTGTTCAACGCGACTTAATAAGACTTAAGAGTGTTTATATATTAGAAGATAAAGAACCTGGATATGTCAGAGAAAGTGGCTTCGCCGGAGGATGGCGCTGCATCTTTATATCAGGTGATTTCTAATATATTCTAGCGAGTTTTCCCCGGTGTAATGTGTTTCCGGGACTCGCGTTTACCGTGATAAGCGCCTGTTTTAGTTGTTTTATTTCAACATGGTGCTATATAAGACTAATCTCTCTCTGTGTTTATGTCCACAGGTCTTTGTGAGGATATGTAATGGACATCACAGCATCTGAGGTTTGGTTTCTCTCCACCAAGGTTCCATTTCTAATATTGTTAGGTTATCTAACCAAGATTTTTATATCCAGTGAGTCGGAGGCCTAGTATAAAGGTCTTCTTACTTTGCCCTCTTGATCCAATTCCTTCCCCAATGAGGTGGAGAGAGTTAAGAGGCGTACAGTTGGTGGAGTGCTCCAGTTCATCACGTTGGATGGTTTGTTTATACAAGGTATCAGGTATCTAAGTAATGATATGAGGTGAGGTTAATTATTTAAAGAAAATTAACTTTGATTGCCATTGTTATCGTTGTGTATCTGATGGTTGTGTAGTCTGAATAACCATTCTAACATGTTCTGGTTATGTATACAATTCGTCCGCACACCTTGTTGTTGGTTCGGATCGATTTTTTTCTGTCATGGGATCATGACGTCATAATCAGCCGTGCTATTTATTAACAATTAATGTTTTGTCCAAAGCTGGTTTTGCTCAATTATTGATCTTTATGATCATTTTCCCTCTCTTTTAATTTGGTTTTGAGTTTCTAACCTTAACAAAATTACTCATTGTCCTCGTCCTTTGTCCTGTTTCAGAGACCTGGTTGTTCATCATGTGGACGTTTCTTGAAGGATCGTTTTGTGCCCCACCTTTGCTTTGGTTGCAGTCCCTGTGGACCATTGCTTAAGTGTGATGTATGCAAGCATTGGGGGGGGGGGGACTTAATGTCTGAATTTCTATCTTTACAGGCGAAGGACAAGGTAGTGGAGGAGGAGAGGAAGTCGAAGAGAGAGGATGTGAAGGGTAAGAGGAAGGCCTCGTCCGCGGTGGACATGGAGGCCTTCCGGACCGAGATGTTGGGAGGGATGAAGAGGACGATAAAGGATTTGGTTCCAGAGTTGCTACGTGGCATGCTTCCTGGTCCAAATCCTTTGTCGTCCTCGGCGTCTGCTTTCGAGCAGGTAATCCCCGCCTCTGAATCACCTTTCCGTAGGCCGGTTCCGTTGTTCGACGATTCAGAGGTGGCCCCATTAGTGGGGGTGATCCACGACCCTGGCAGCAGGCTTGGTGCCACGCCGAGGGGTCGTGGACGGCTGTCGCTGGAACCCGCGGGCTGCTTATCAGTCCAGGGGTATCCGCATGCCGCGGGTGCCAGTACCTCCTATGGCACCTTTCCTGGCCAGTCCGGGTTAGCTCTCTTTGCTGACCCGGAGTCTAATCTTTCTTGCCAGGAGGAAGAGGATTACCTGTTAGGGTCGCCGTCTGGGGACGTGACCATGGATTATGATGTCTGTGCACCCCTCGCGGAGAATACATGCGACATATTCCATGGCTCTACTCACGCAGGAGTAGAGTTCACGGCGCAGAAGGTGGCCCTGGCCAATGCTGATGGCCAGCTATACCGCATACCTCGAGTATCGCTGGTGCTGGCTGGGGCCATGGTGGGGTGGTATCTGCCCCGCGCTCTACCACGGCGCCTGCTCCTGGTCAAGCCAGTCAGGTTAGCATGCCTGTTCTTTCGGGCCCGCATGTTTTCCCTGGCTTGCCAGGGGTATCAGCTTATCCGCCGTCAAGCTCTGGTGCTTGCGCTCAGGAGGAAGACGAAGGCCCCCGTCTTGTAGAGCGCTCGCAGCTAGCCACGGAAGAGGATTGGTCGGATGCTTGCCAGTGGCTGGTAAGTGTTCGGCCAGATCTGCCCGTGGAGCAGTCGGCTAGCCAGCATGACCACAGGCCGTGGTTAGCTGGTAAGGCTACTGCTACTGCCATGCCATCTCTGCCGCTGGCAGAGCATGTCGTTGACATGTTCGAGGCGGCGGAGACGTCCATTAAGGCGAATGGGCATCTCGCGAGGTAGCAAGGCGCTGCCGCATCGTGCCCCTGGACTACCAGAGGTACGGTGTGGTACCCAAGCCGAGCGTGGATGACCACGCGGCTTTTGGGGAAGATGCGCGGCCAGGCTCCCATTCTGACACGGGAGTCTTGTGTTCGAACGCGTTGCGTTCGGCCAATGCCGCGTTGCGTGATGCGGAGGAGAGTGGGAGGGCTTCGATTGCTGCTCTGTCCCACATCTCACAGCTGTTACAAGGGGTAGTAACGGCTTCCGCATCGTGCCAGCCGAGCTCGGTCACAGTCCAGAGAGCCATCCAGGATGGTATCAACCTGGCTTTAGACTGTATGACTCGGGCGGTGACCAGGAGTGTCCGGGCGCGGCGCACATTTGCTTTGGACAATTTGTGCCTGTCCCAGGACCTGTATAATAGGCTACTGCGTACGCCTATGACAGGTCCTGGTCTCTTTGGAGGTGAGGGATGTAGGCACCTCCAGGAGACGGTTACTCTGGTCAACAACCAGAGGGTGCTGTGCGAGCAGTTTGAAGTGCTCCGTCGGGAGCGCGTTCGTGCCGCACCCCCTGCGTATCGTTCCCTGCAGGCTCGAGGTGGAGGTGGCCAGGTCAGAGGCCACCCACCAGCGCAGCGTCGGCCTAGGCTGCGTGCGATTCGGCCAGCAGTGAGGGGGGCGCAGGCTCCTCAGGCGCAGTCAGCCAGGCAGCCACCCGCGCACCGAGGTGCGCATGGTGCTGGGCGTGGAGCGCGAGGATCGGGTCGTGGTAATCGTGCCTGATGTGCCGGTTACCGCGGTGAGAACCACTCCGGTGTTTCTGGCGAAGGAGACAGTGCCACTCTTGCACTCCTTATGTCCACCTCTCTCCCTAGGTGGACCAGTGGGAGGCCGTTTGGCCAACCACATGCAAGAGTGGGAACGGTTGACTCAGGACCGTTTAGTCTTGCGATGGCTTTCAGTCGGGTATCATCCTGATTGGATGACAGGCCCGCCGTCGCGACTGTCTCTAGTGCCAAATCCGAGAGATCCAGATCAAAGGTTGTGTATCGAGGAGGAAATAAATTCCCTCATACAAAAAGGAGCTATTCAACCGGCACAAAAGTGTCCGGGCTTCTATTCAACCGTGTTCTTAGTAACAAAAAACACCGGAGGGTGGAGACCAATTCTCAACCTCAAGCCGGTGAACAAGTTCATAGAGACGCCCAGTTTCAAGATGGAGACTGTGCGCTCGGTGTTGGCGGGGTTAGAGAGGGGAATGTGGACAGCTTCAATAGATTTGAAGGATGCTTATTTCCACATTCCCATAGCGAGGAGTTTCCGTCGCTTCCTGAGATTTGCATTCCAGGGCAGACAGTGGGAATTCAGGGTGTTACCCTTCGGAATTTCCACCGCTCCTCGGGTTTTCACCCGTGTGGTTCTTGCGATCACAGCATACCTCCGCAGGAGAAGCATTGCAGTCCACATGTACATAGACGACTGGCTGTTAAAAGCACACACTCAGGAAAGTTTATCGACCAATCTAGAGATTGTTTTGAAAACTCTCACAGATTTGGGCTTGATGATAAATTTTCAAAAGTCAGAGCTGACTCCATCCCAGAAGTTTGTTTACCTGGGGATGTTCTTCGATCTAGAGACAGGATATGTTTATCCTACTCAGGAGAGAGTTCAGAGACTCATCTCGGTAATTCAGTCAGTGTGCGACAGTCGTCATGTCCTGGCACGGGTTTACTTGAGAATGCTGGGGTTGATGGTTTCATTGGAACCGGTCATTCCTCAGGCCGCCTTATGCAGGCGGCCGATCCAGTTGTTTCTCATGACACAATGGACCCAGAGTACAGGTTCGCTGGACTCGAACGTGTCAGTGTTGGCGCCTCTAATTCACCACCTGCAATGGTGGTTGAATACAGAGAGTCTCTTGGTGTGGTTTTTGCTAACCCCTCCCCACCCTCAGGTGACTGTGTATACAGATGCATCGATGGAGGGGTGGGGAGCTTGCCTGGGAGAATCCACGATATCAGGGCTTTGGAATTTGGAACCGTCAAAGGAACATATAAATCTACTGGAACTAAGAGCAGTAGTCCTGGGCCTGGAACATTTCTTACAGAAAGTTCAGGGCAAGATTGTTCTTATTCGTTCAGACAACTCAACAGTTGTGACTTACATAAACCGCCAGGGTGGAACGAAGTCGCCCAGTCTCTGTATGATGACATGGAGACTGCTTTGTTGGTGCCTGGATCACAGGATTACCTTGAAAGCAGTTCATATTCCGGGAAGGTTAAATCTGCTAGCAGACTCATTGAGCCGAAGGATGAGTGTTTTACCGACGGAATGGCAACTAAATCAATGTGTGGCGGATCGTCTGTTCGACCGTTGGGGGAAACCCAACATCGATTTGTTCGCTACGAAGAAGAATGCGAAGATGACGACGTACGTCTCTCCGATTCCAGATCCAAGCGCTTTCGCAACAGATGCGTTAGCTATCAGCTGGGGGGGGGGGGGGGGAAATGTATGCATACGCATTCCATCCAGCAATCCTGATTCCAAAAGTTCTTCAGAAAATCAGACAGGAGGAGTGCCAAGTGCTTCTGATCGCCCCGGATTGGCCAAGCCGATCATGGTATACGGATCTGCTGGACCTTCTGGTCCGCAATCCGGTTCCTCTGCCTCTGATGGATGACATTATCTTCCTGGGCAAGGCCCTTCACAACAATCCGTCAATGTTCCGATTGACTGCGTGGATGTTGTCAAGGAATCTAGAATTAAGGAGGGCTTTTCTGAGCATGCAGCCATGTTTATGGCCAAAGCCAGGAGGGGGGTCAACCTCCAGAGCATATAATTATAAAATCAACAGATTTGCAGAGTGGTGCTCAAAAAGATGTATTGATCCAATGGATTCATCTATTCAGGTAGTAGCTGATTTCCTCTGTCACCTGTATGATGCCTATAGCCTCAAGCCTAACTCTATTGCTGGTTATAAATCAGCTTTAATGACTGTTATCCCTTGCTTGGCTAATAGGGGGAGTGATGAAGTAAGTACATTAAATGTATTAATTAAAGGCATGGGAAATCTAAGACCAATGAATCCCCCGGTGATTCCGTCTTGGAGTTTATCGCTAGTGCTTCAGGTGCTGGGTGATAAGCCTTTTGAACCACTTAGTTCCATTTCTATGAAACTGTTAACTCTTAAAACTGTATTTTTAATTGCTGCGGCCTCGGCTAGGTGTAGGAGTGAAATTCATGCCTTATCAGCCGAGGAAGACCGTTTTGTGGTTACAGGGGAAGGCCTTAAGCTGCTACCTAGGATTAATTTCTTGGCTAAGAATCAGTCTTTGAAATATCCAGGTCAACCTATTTTTTTGCCTGCTTTAACTAGATATGATCCTAATTCTAAAGCATGGTGTCCCGTTCGGGTGCTACTTCGGTACAAACAGCGTACTTCGGAGTGCTGGACCGATCAGTCAGCGTTATGGTTGTCATATATTGAACCCCATGGCAGGGTGTCTAAGGACACCATTTCCAGGTGGATTGTAGAGTGTATCCAATTTTGTCATAAATCCGCCACTGGTAACCAGGTTGACATAGCCAAGGCTCACAGTGTCCGCGGCATAGTGACTTCCACTGCCCTATTTAATGGGGTCCCTGTGGATGACATTATGTCCATGGCTCAGTGGCACTGTGAGTCAAGTTTTACAGACCATTATCTCCGTGACACCTCGAATCCTCTCGCCTTGTCGATTTTGAAAAAATAATCGCTTGTATGTTTTTTGAGGAGGGTTTCCTCATTGCTTATATACTTCACAATTAACTAATGGTAACAACCACTTTTTGGGACTGCATCGGTCTTCTCCACTGGGAAGAGGCTGACAGCTGCCAAGTTCAACAAGGTCAGTCTTGTTCATGTGTTGTTCATTGTTGATTGTATTGTCACGTTACCCGTTGTTATTAATATGGTGATGGTTTGTGTTTTGATGTGGTTCATCATTGAGAGTATACGAAAATGGAGCCTTTTCGTCTCTGTCCTATAGTACATGGCACTGGTACGTAGAGAGCGTATAGGACATTGAGGTCATTCTAGTCTTCCTCCCAGTAAGGAGGGGGGGGGGGGGGGGGTGGAGCGCATATGACATTCGGTCATCTCATCCATCGGTTGGTGTTAGCCGATGTTCATCAAATCCTGACTGTTTTCACACAGTTTCAGACGTTTAGGTGCCTTGAACGCGTGAAAGCGCATAGGGAAGAGCTGGTCTTTTGACCTCACCTCCCTCCCGCCGAATTCCCTGTCGAATTCTGGCAATATCAAAAAGTATTAGGGAGGTAAGTATACTCTTGAAGTGAAATAAACGAAATCAAGGATTTCTTTTTTCACGAGAGAGTTAATACTTACCTCCCTAGATACGGACCCGGCCTCTCCACCCCACAGAGGCTCGGTCTTCAGGCTCTTAATAGTTGCATGTGTGTCAGCCAATAAATTAGTCAGAGGAAGTAGTAGTCGGCGCATGCGCGGTGGTGGGGCTGGCATCCTCCGGACTACCCTCTGTCTACCTGCCCAGTAGGGGCACCTAACTGTTTTTATTCTGAGTGTTTATTGAGTGAACGCCGATATTTAGCAATATCAAAAAGTATTAGGGAGGTAAGTATCAACTCTCTCGTGAAAAAAGAAATCCTTGATTTCGTTTAATTTCAACCGAGTGTGGCTAGAAGCATCCTATCATGGTACCACCCTGAACTTCTATTCAGAATTTTGGTTGTTCAATTTTTGGGGTGAAAATCTTAGATTTTATTAAAAATATATTGTCAAAAAGCATCTCTTCCTTAGCTGCTTGGCACATTTCAACCAAATTTTGATAGAAGAACCATATGATGACAGGCATGGCTCCAAAAGTTCTATTCAGAATTTTAATTGGTCAATTTTTTAAACAAAAATGTACTGGAAATTGTCCATATGCATCTCCTCTAGCCGCTTTTGGATTTTCAAATGATTTTGGCTATTGTGGTACATTCCAGAATTTCTATTCAAAATTTTAATTGGTCAGTTTTTTGGGCGAAAATCTTTAAACGCTATTCATCCTTATTTAATTGCCCGATTTAACCGAATTTGACCAGAAGTAACACATCGGGATAATAATCTATGGAACTAGCATTTAGAATTTGTATTGGTTAATTTTGTTTCTGGTGACCATCTAGAATTTTGATTGGTCCATTTTTCTGTGACATTTCAGTAACTTCTGTACGGATCAGGGTGATTAAAGTTTGTTAAACAGAGCTTGATCAGGATCTGTGATAAAACATGGCTCTCATCGACCAATCAAAATTTAGCGTTTTGTGGTCACATTGAATTTTTTATTGTCTGGATGGAACGTAAAATTTGAACCGATGCTGCGGTCAGCATCCCTCATTAATTTCCTACTAAGTATTGTGCTGAATTCCAATTTTGTATTTTATGTCTTGTTACTGCTGAGTTTAAAGAATTATGTCTTCAAATGCTAATGCTTCAAATGCTAATGGTCCAGGTGAGCATCCAGACCCTTGGGTCTCTTGTTACTGTTAAATTAATTTTAAAATACTCTTGAACATAATATTCAGATATGTGTTTATATATGCCAGATGTTTATTTTTTTTACCAAGGTTTGATTGCGTTGCATTCAGAACGGTGCTTTAAATTAGTTTCCATTAAAATATTTATTTCAGATATCGTTTGCTGAAGATGGGCACAAAACAGTTTGCTAGCTTGCTATGAGTTCCTGGTTTTGATACCGTCAAACAGATTGATCCTTCAGTCACCAGTCCAATTAGCAGCCAGACACCAGCGTTTGAGAGCAGAGACTTTAAACCTGTGGCTGATGATAATATGAGGCCTGTTATGGATGACGGACAATCCATTGATGACTTCACTGGCAGTAATAAAGATAATAGCGGTTTGCGCAATGATAGAGCAAATCCAACTGAGACCAGTAACCAAGTTAGTAATCTAATGATATTTGTGTTTGCTTCTTTAGCTAACCGCAAAACATACCGTACCTAGTTTCAAAACATTCAACAGCTTACCTGTATAGTTACCCTGATACGGGTATTGGGATTGTGAGAATTCATGGTTCGATCAATCCCAACATGGGAACGCGTGGGTAGAGCTTAGCTAGGAATGGCAGAGCAGGGCAAAGCTTTTTCATCTATTCTCTGTAATATGTGCTGTTATTGGCAAAAATGAAAATATATGAATTGGTTCCGTTTGTCCGTTTGCCTGTTTGTCCGTTTGTCTGTTTGTCTGTCGGCGTCCAATTCTGGTTACGGTTTTTGTTTAGCTCAACTAGGCTTATATCCCAGAATTGGTTCACCCAATTGGGACCACACTTGTACACATGCTTTCCTATATTGAAGGGATGCAGCACAGGTCAAAGATCAAAGTCACTGTGAAGTGGGAACATTCATAGTGTCAAAATGTCAAAGAAGGAAAAAATGCCTAAATTTTTGTCACTATATCATCAGTGTAACACTGATTTCTTGTTTATACCATTCATACACTTGACAGAATTTTCAAGCATCAAGACAGAGTTATAATACATCATTATGATTGTGACATCAGCTAACATGTGACATAGCTGATTATGATGTCATATACTTGAGCGACAGATCTGACTCATCCATTATGTAGAAAATGTTCTGATGGCTTGACATGCTCAGACCTAGGCCTCTAGTATTTTATTTATTTATTTTTTAGCTCACATGGCCTGAAAGGCCAAGTGAGCTTATGCCATGGCGGCCGTCCGTCCTTCCGTCCGTCATTCATCCGTCCATCAAATCGTTTCTTCTTAACGGTTTGACTGATTTCAACCAAATTTGGCTGAAAGGATCCTATGGTGGTACCCTCCAGACAATCTTTTTCAGAATTTTGATTGATCAATTTTTTTGGTGAAAATCTTAGATTTTATGAAAAATCTACCGGAAATGGTCAAAATGCTACTCCTTCTTAGCTGCTTGACAAATTTCAACCAAATTTGGCTAGATAGATTCGATGGTAGTAAGTTCTAGAACTTCTATTCAGAATTTTGATTGATCAATTTTGGGGGTGAAAATCATAGATTTTATTTTTAAATTTACCAGAAATGGTCAAAATGCTACTCCTCCATACTTGCTGTACATATTTCAACCAAATTTGGCTAGATAGCTTCTATGGTGCCAAGCTCTAGGTCTTTTGTTTAGAATTTTGATTGATCAATTTTTTGGGTGAAAATTTTAGATTTTATGTAAAAACTACCGGTAATGGTCAAATTGCTACTCCTTAGCTACTTGACATATTTCAACCATATTTGGCTAGATGGATTCTATAGTGTTAAGCTCTAAAACCTCCATTCAGAATTTTTATTGATCAATTTTTTTGGTGAAAATCTTAGATTTTGTGAAAAAATCTACCGGAAATGGTCAAAATGCTTCTTTTCCATACCATTCTGAGCGATTTCAACCAAATTTCGCTGAAAGAACCCTACTGTGGTAGGCTCCTGAACTTCCATTCAGAATTTTGATTTATCAATTTTTTTGGGTGAAAATCTTAGATTTTTATGAAAAATGTACCGGAAATTGTCAAATTGCTTCTTACCATTCTGAGCGATTTCAACCACATTTGGTTAAATGGATCCTGTGTTGATGGGCTCCAGAATTTCCATTCGGAATTTTGATTCATCAATTTTTTGGTTGGAATTCTTCGAGTTTGTGAAAAATTTACCAGAAATGGTCAAAATGATCCTCCATAGCTGCTTGACATATTTCAACCAAATTTGGTTAGATGTATTCTATGGTGATAGGCTCCATAGCTTCCATTCAGAATTTTAATTGGTCAATTTTTCCGGTTGCCATCTTGTTTAATGTAAAGAATCGTGGATATTTCAAATGCTAATGGTGCAAGTGAGCATCACAGGCCATTGTGCCTCTTGTCTCTAATTTTGTCCCATTTCAGTTTTGTTTAGCCTGCTTTTGTTTATTCTCCTATTTTTACTATAATTGTATTGGAAGACATTGCTGCTTAAGGCAGGAAGTATTTTGAACATAATTGTATTGGAAGACATTGCTGCTTAAGTCAGGAAGTATTTTGAACATAATTGTATTGGAAGACATTGCTGCTTAAGTCAGGAAGTATTTTGAACATAATTGTATTGGAAGACATTGCTGCTTAAGGCAGGAAGTATTTTGAACATAATTGTATTGGAAGACATTGCTGCTTAAGGCAGGAAGTATTTTGAACATAATTGGATTGGAAGACATTGCTGCTTAAGGCAGGAAGTATTTTGAACATAATTGTATTGGAAGACATTGCTGCTTAAGGCAGGAAGTATTTTGAACATAATTGTATTGGAAGACATTGCTGCTTAAGGCAGGAAGTATTTTGAACATAATTGTATTGGAAGACATTGCTGCTTAAGGCAGGAAGTATTTTGAACATAATTGGATTGGAAGACATTGCTGCTTAAGGCAGGAAGTATTTTGAACATAATTGGATTGGAAGACATTGCTGCCTAAGGCTTCCAATCCAATTATGCTCAAAATATTCAACAGAACATTTCTTGCTAAACAACATGTTTTTGTTTTAGGAACATGTTAAGATATTTATGAGCGGTACTATATATACATCTTTTACAATGCAGGCTCAATTTTGAATGAAATTGAATTAATATGTCATAAAATGTTTATTTTCAGACGCCAGCGATGAAAAAGTCTGAAAAAACAAAGAAGATCAAGCTCATGAAAGGTTGGCAGAAATATTTAACTCACGTGGCCAGAAATCAATAAATTTCTACATCCATTTTAAAATTGATGATATAAAAAATGTGTTGCCTTATATTGGAAATATTTTGATTAGGATGTTAATGTCAATAAGCAAATTTGGGTGGAAGGATTCTATGGTGATTTTTTGGCTGGGTATTATGTAAAATAAAAAAATTGGAAATTGGTTTCCGGATGATAACTCCATTACCGTTTGTCAGATCGCATTGAAACTTCATATGGTGGTGGGACTAGGCCTGGGAAAGAAACCTATCGAAATCGATGATGATCCGAAATCCAAGATGGCCGCCAGCCACCGGCGGCCATCTTGAAAATTGGTTTCTGGATGATAACTCAGTTACTGTTTGTCGGATCGCATTGAAACGTCATGGAGTGGTTGGACCAGGACTGGGGAAGAAACCTATCGAAATTGACAACGATCGGAAATCCAAGATGGCCGCCAGCAACCGGTAGCCATCTTGAAAATTGGTTTCTGGATTATAACTCCGTTACCTTTCACATCAAGAGTATACTTACCTCCCTAATACTTTTGATATTGCTAAATATTGGCTTTCACTCAATAAACACTCAGATTAAAACAGTTAGGTGCCCCTACTGGGCAGGGAGTCAGAGCGTAGTCTGGCGGATGCCAGCCCCACCACCGCGCATGCACAGACTAGCACTTCCGTGATGCGGAGGAGAGTGGGAGGGCTTCGATTGCCGCTCTGTCCCACGTCTCCCAGCTGTTACAAGGGGTAGTAACAGCATCCGCATCGCGCCAGCCAAGTCCGGTCACAGTCCAGCGAGCCATCCAGGATGGTATCAACCTGGCTCTGGACTGTATGACGCGGGCGGTGACCAGGAGTGTCCGGGCAAGGTGCACTTTTGCCTTGGATAATCTGTGCCCGTCCCAGGACCTCTACAATAGGCTACTACGTACGCCTATGACAGGTCCTGGTCTCTTTGGAGGTGAGGGATGTAGACACCTCCAGGAGACGGTTACTCTGGTAAATAACCAGAGGGCGCTGCGCGAACAGTTTGAGGTGCTTCGTCGTGCCAACGCTCGCGCCGCACCCCCTGCGTATCGTCCCCTGCAGGCTCGAGGTGGTAGTGGCCAGGTCAGAGGCCAACCACCATCGCAGCGCCGGCCTCGGCCGCGTGCGATTCGGCCAGCAGCGAGGGGGGCGCAGGCTCCTCAGGCGCAGTCAGCCAGGCAGCCGCCCGCGCACCGAGGTGCGCGCGGTGCTGGTCGTGGCGCGCGAGGATCTGGGCGGGGTAATCGTTCCTGATGGGACGGTTACCGTGGTGAGAACCGCGCCGGTGTTTCTGGCAAAGGAGACAGTGCCGCTCTTGCACTCCTTATGTCCACCTCTATCCCTAGGTGGACCGATGGGAGGCCGATTAGCCGACCACATGCAAGAGTGGGAACGGTTAACTCAGGACCGTTTAGTCTTGCGATGGCTTTCAGTCGGGTATCATCCCGATTGGATGACAGGCCCGCCATCGCGACTGTCTCAAGTGCCGATCTGGACTCCAAATCCGAGAGATCCAGATCAAAGGTTGTGTATCGAGGAGGAAATAAATTCCCTCATACAAAAAGGAGCTATTCAGCCGGCACAGAGGTGTCCGGGCTTCTATTCAACCCTGTTCTTAGTAACAAAGAACACCGGAGGGTGGAGACCAATTCTCAACCTCAAGCCATTGAACAAGTTCATAGAGACGCCCAGTTTCAAGATGGAGACTGTGCGCTCGGTGTTGGCGGGGTTAGAGAGGGGAATGTGGACAGCGTCGATAGATTTGAAGGACGCTTATTTCCACATCCCCATACACAGGAGTTTCCGTCGCTTCCTGAGATTTGCATTCCAGGGCAGACAGTGGGAATTCAGGGTGCTACCCTTCGGAATTTCCACGGCTCCTCGGGTTTTCACCCGTGTGGTTCTTGCGATCACCGCATACCTCCGCAGGAGAAGCATAGCAGTCCACACGTACATAGACGACTGGCTGTTGAAAGCGCACACCCGGGAAAGTTTGTCGGCCAGTCTGGAGATTGTTTTGAAAACTCTCACAGACTTAGGCTGGATGATCAATTTCCCAAAATCAGAGCTGACTCCATCCCAGAAGTTTGTTTACCTGGGGATGTTCTTCGATCTAGAGACAGGATATGTTTATCCTACTCAGGAGAGAGTTCAGAAACTCATCTCATTAATTCAGTCAGTGTGCGACAGTCGTCATGTCCTGGCACGGGTTTACTTGAGAATGCTGGGGTTGATGGTTTCATTGGAACCAGTCATTCCTCAGGCCGCCTTACGCAGACGGCCGATCCAGTTATTTCTCATGACACAATGGACCCAGAGTACAGGTTCGCTGGACTCGAATGTGTCAGTGTTGGCGCCTCTGATTCATCACCTGCAATGGTGGTTGGACACAGAGAATCTCTTGGTGGGGGTTATGCTAACCCCTCCCCACCCTCAGGTGACTGTGTATACAGATGCATCGATGGAGGGCTGGGGAGCTTGCCTGGAAGAGTCCACGATATCAGGGATTTGGAATCTGGAACAGTCAAAGGAACATATAAATCTACTGGAGCTAAGAGCAGTAGTCCTGGGCCTGGAACATTTCTTACAGAAAGTTCAGGGCAAGATTGTTCTTATTCGTTCAGACAACTCAACAGTTGTGACTTACATAAACCGCCAGGGCGGAACGAAGTCGCCCAGTCTCTGTATGATGACATGGAAACTGCTTTGTTGGTGTCTGGATCACCAGATTACCTTGAAAGCAGTTCATATTCCGGGAAGGTTAAACCTGCTAGCAGACTCATTGAGCCGAAGGATGAGTGTTTTACCCACGGAATGGCAACTAAATCAATGTGTGGCGGATCGTCTGTTCGACCATTGGGGGAAACCCAACATCGATTTGTTCGCAACGAAGAAGAATGCAAAGATGACGACGTACGTCTCTCCGATTCCGGATCCAAGCGCTTTCGCAACAGATGCGTTAGCTATCAGCTGGGGGAGAATGTATGCATACGCATTCCCTCCAGCAATCCTGATTCCAAAAATTCTTCAGAAAATCAGACAAGAGGAATGCCAAGTGCTTCTGATCGCCCCGGATTGGCCAAGCCGATCATGGTATACGGATCTGCTGGACCTTCTGGTCTGCAATCCGGTTCCTCTGCCTCTGATGGACGATATTATCTTCCAGGGCAAGGCCCTTCACAACAATCCGTCAATGTTCAGATTGACTGCGTGGATGTTGTCAAGGAATCTAGAATTAAGGAGGGCTTTTCTGAGCAAGCAGCCATGTTTATGGCCAAAGCCAGGAGGGGGTCAACCTCCAGAGCATATAATTATAAAATCAACAGATTTGCAGAATGGTGCTCAAAAAGATGTATTGATCCAATGGATGCATCTATTCAGATAGTAGCTGATTTCCTCTGTCACCTTTATGATGCCTATAGCCTCAAGCCTAACTCTATTGCTGGTTATAAGTCAGCTTTAATGTCTGTTATTCCTTGCTTGGCTAAGAGGGGAAGTGATGAAGTGAATACATTAAATGTATTAATTAAAGGCATGGGCAATCTAAGACCAAGGAATCCACCGGTGATTCCGTCTTGGAGTTTATCGCTAGTGCTTCAAGTACTAGGTGATAAGCCGTTTGAACCACTTAGTTCCATTTCTATGAAACTATTAACACTGAAGACTGTGTTTTTAATTGCTGCGGCCTCGGCTAGGCGTAGGAGTGAGATTCATGCCTTATCAGCCAAGGATGACCGTTTTGTGGTTTCAGGGGAAGGCCTTAAGCTGCTACCTAGGATTAATTTCTTGGCTAAAAATCAGTCGTTGAAATATCCAGGTCAACCTATTATTTTGCCTGCTTTAACTAGATATGATCCTAATTCTAAAGCATGGTGTCCTGTCCGGGCGCTTCGCCGGTACAAACAACGTACGGCGGAGTGGCGCACCGATCAGTCAGCGTTATGGTTGTCATATATTGAACCCCATGGCAGGGCTTCTAAGGACACCATTTCCAGGTGGATTGTAGAATGCATTCAGTTTTGCCATAAATCCGCCACCGGGAAGCAGGTTGACGTGGCCAAGGCTCACAGTGTCCGCGGCGTAGTGACATCCACTGCCCTATTTAATGGGGTCCCTGTGGATGATATTATGTCGGTGGCTCAGTGGCACTGTGAGTCAAGTTTTACAGACCATTATCTCCGTGACACCTCTAATCCTCTCGCCTTGTCAATTTTGAAAAAATAACTAGGCATATATATTTTTGATGGGGTTTCCTCATTGCTTATATATTTCACAATTAATTTATGGAAACAACCACTAATTTGGGACTGCATCGATCTTCACCAATGGGAAGAGGATGTCAGCAGCCATTTCAACAAGGTCAGTCTTGTGTATGTGTTGTCCATTGTTGATTGTCTTGTCACGTTACCCGTTATTTATATGATGATGGTTTTGTGTATTTATGTGGTTCATTGTTGAGAGTATACGAAAATGGAGTTTTTTCGTCTCTGTCCTGTAGTACATGGCACTTGTACGTAGAGAGCGTATAGGACATTGAGGTCATTCGACTCTTCCTCCCAGGAAGGAGGGGGGGGGGGGGGGAGCGCATATGACATTCGGTCATCTCTCATACATCGGGGGTGTTATCCGATGGTTAGTCAAATCCTGACTGTTTTTTCATACAGTTTCAGAAGTTTAAGTGCCTTAAACGCAGAAAAGCGTATAGGGATGAGCTGGTCTTTTGACCTCGCCTCCCTCCCGCCGAATTCACTGTCGAATTCTGGCAATATCAAAAGTATTAGGGAGGTAAGTATACTCTTGATGTGAAATAAACGAAATCAAGGATTTCTTTTTTCACGAGAGAGTTGATACTTACCTCCCTAGATACGGACTCGGCCTCTCCACCCCACAGAGGCTCGGTCTTCAGGCTCTTTATAGTTGCATGTGTATCAGCCAATAAATTAGTCAGAGGAAGTGCTAGTCTGCGCATGCGCGGTGGTGGGGCTGGCATCCGCCAGACTACGCTCTGACTCCCTGCCCAGTAGGGGCACCTAACTGTTTTAATCTGAGTGTTTATTGAGTGAAAGCCAATATTTAGCAATATCAAAAGTATTAGGGAGGTAAGTATCAACTCTCTCGTGAAAAAAGAAATCCTTGATTTCGTTTAGTTTATCGGATCACTTTGAAACTTCATAGAATGGTTGGACTAAGTCTGCGGAAGGAAGAAACCTATCGAAATAACAATGATCCGAAATCCAAGATGGCCGCCAGCCACCTGTGGCCATCTTGAAAATTGGTTTCCAGATGATAACTCCATTATCGTTTATCGGATCGCTATGAAATTTCATAGGGTAGTTCGACTATCTCTGGGGAAGAAACCTATCGAGATTGACAATGATACGAACTCCAAGATGGCTGCCAGCCACTGGTGGGCATCTTGAAAATTGTTTTCCAAATGATAACTCCGTTACCGTTTATCGGATGCCTTTGAAATTTCATAGGGTGGTTGGACTAGGTGTGGAGAAGAAACTTCTCGAAATTGACGATGATCCGAACTCCAAGATGGCCGCCAGCCATGGGCTGCCATCTTGAAAGTTGGTT
Source organism: Chaetoderma sp. LZ-2023a (assembly GCA_034401795.1). Lineage (NCBI taxonomy): Eukaryota > Metazoa > Mollusca > Caudofoveata > Chaetodermatida > Chaetodermatidae > Chaetoderma > Chaetoderma sp. LZ-2023a. Next base: position 14 of record JAVVLW010000069.1, on the reverse strand, counting down.
TCTGGATTTCATTT